>VANL01001144.1:0-16922 GCA_006352455.1 Brachionus sp. 'Tiscar' | reverse complement strand
TCTCCCCTTGCGGGGATCGAACCTTCGACCCTCTGCTTGAATGACTAACACGCAAACCTCTCGGCTATACGGGCTATGAATTGAGCATTATATATCATTAATTTTTGGCCATATCACATTCTAGATTTATTTTTTAAGCCTGAAGAAAATTGAAATACAAAAAAAATATAGAATTTAAATTTCTTTTTATTTTTTAATTAAAATAAACAATTTTGGTGAAAATTTTATTCTAAAAATGTAATTATTTGTCAAACATTTTACTTTCTTGGAAAAAAAAACTCAATTATTTTGTGAGCTCGGTTGTTAACTAAGAAAAAAATTATGTCTGTAATCAAAACTTTATTTTTATTTCACAAAGGTAAGCTTACGAGTTCTAACAGAAGGAATTTGTAAACAATTTCCGAATTGGGCAAAAATTGCTTAATAAAAAGTCTTATAAAAAAGTCAAGTTATGAAACGAAATTTTATACTACCATCAGAAGGTTTGAACTATACACATCATGATTGTCGTCTAGAAAACTTGAAGTACCAGTCCCGCAGCAGCCTTTATGACGTTTCACTACTAAGCACTTTGTTAACCAAGACAAAGTCGTCTTTGTATGCATTTTATCCCAGCTATTTGAAGCAAGAAGAGAACGAGGACAGAAAATCTGTCTCGAGCATTAGTCAGTGTGATAATAAAGTGATAAAAGAAATAACACTCAACAACAACGACCCAGCATATGGCGACATATATTGGCCGAATTCTGTGGTCACTACTTATAACGAAGATGTCATAGTCCTGGATTCTTTTGCACACAGACTAATTGTATTCAACAAAGAGCTCATTTTCAAATATCAGATCGGGTCGTTTGGAAACCAAAAGTCGCAGTTTAACGAACCATCGGATATAATTATAAACGAAATAGGACGACTGTATGTAGCCGACAAAAACAACTGTAGACTACAAATATTCAATGAGACCAGGCAACGCAACAGATATCAAAAGCTGAGCGCTTTAAAATCAGGCACTGAGTTTACATTTAGTAAAATAATTAATTTGAATAATAAGCCAGTGAAGTTGGCCTCGGCAGCTTTGGCATCGGTTACTGCAGTGAGCACCGAGACCGGCTTTATCTACATCATCAATGACTACAATGAAATAATTAATTTTCTAAAGCTTAGAAATTTTAGTTTTAATGATTTGAAAAATATACTAATAAACGAAAGTGGCACTGAGTTTATTTCAGTGCGTAGATCTGAGTCTGATGGTGCACTTAGTCTAAAATTTTATAAAATAGATTTAAATGATCAAGAAGAAACGGCCAAGTCAGAGTTTATTAAAAAAATGAGTTTTATACGCAAAGTAAAATTAGAAAGTCAATATTATCCAGGCATTTGTTTGACTAGATTTAATTGTCTTAAATTTTCGGTAGATCTTAAACGAATACTTGTGTTTGATATAGTTAATTTAAATCTAATAGAATTTGATTACATGAGTGGAAAATTTGTGAAAATACTAATTAAAGCTGAGAACAATATGGCCAATGTTTTGGACTTTGATTTTTCTGGCAATAGATTACATTTAGTCTGCATTGAAGCTGAAACTAACAAGCGTTTTAGCATGTGTTCTGAGTCGACTTCTGATTTGACTGTTGAGGCTAGAAATAAATTTAAATCAAGAAGCTTTAATTTCAAAATTAAAATCTATAAATATAGAGATTGTGACTGTCACGCTCCCAGAAGTAAGAGTAGAGCGACTCTAAATAACCGAAGTATAGGATATCCGAGTCTTTACAATTTTAGTCTCGAAAGTTATTCAGCTGATTTTAATTTTTAATTATAATAAATCAAATTAAATTTTTTAATTTTTTTTTTAAATTTGAAGTATTCAAATATTTTAATTAACAAGGTAACTTTTAAAACTTACTTTCCAACTTTCATGAATGAATTTAATTCAAATATATGATCAAATTAAAATGACCATAGTGAAAAATTTTAATTAAAAAAATTGCTAATAATTTATAGCTGCAAATTTTAGTAAAATAATTTTTGTAAATTTTGAAATTTTGAATAGGACACAACAATAACACGTGGAATGTGCTTTATGTTAAAAAAAATATATTTCAAAAAGTTTTCTCTTTGAAAAGCTAACAATTAAATAAAAAGAAACTATAATTGAGAAATTAGAAATTTATTTATTTAACTATTTAATAAGATTTGGTATATGTTACCTTTTAGCATCAGAAACACATTTATTTTTTTAATTTTTAAAGTCATTTATATGTGATTCATTTTAAAATAAAAGATGGCCCGATGATCGATTCTTAAACTTTTTTTTTTATTACCTTTTTTTATTGTGAATAAAGTGATATAAAAAAAAAAAAATTCAACATAAAGAAAAAGAAAATTATTTTTAAAAAGAAATCATCAAGCACGCGCTTCCATTATTATTTTATCAAATTTAAGTTGTACATTTAAATTTCCATTAAGCCGAAATAAATAAATATTTAATTTAATGTTTAAATAATTTCTAAGTCTTTTTGTCATGATAATAGCTAGCAATTGATTAGGAGAAAATATTTTAATAACAAATTGAAGTTATTAAAATGAAACCAATTTGAGTTGGTCAAAAGCGGGAAAAAAACAACAAGAAATGAATAATAATTATCCTAATTGAAAAAATATTTATTTTAATCGGTATATTAGACTTTCTCTTGTAGAGCATCTTTTTTGTCTTTCTTTTTTCCTATTAGTAGTAGTAGTAGAAGTAAAATAGAACTGCCACTTGAACTTTTATTCAGGTTTAAGTATAGCCTTATAGGGCTTTAACAGTCTCTTCAAGAAAGGAAAAATTTTCTTTCATCCAGACGTCCAATTAAGCCTTAAAACTGTTCAAATTCCGTGCATTTACAATTTCAGGTGGTAATTTGTACCAGATTGTCATGATCCTGTTTGTAATGAAATTAAATCTTGGTTGAAAATACTTCTTATTCTCTCTATAAATAGTTCTATTATGAGATCTGAGGTTATATTTTCTGCTTTGAGCAAACATATAAGCGTCGTTTACCAAGTTCACCTTTTCTAAATTATTAACAATTTTTGAACGATAAAATCGCCTCTTTGCCTTCTCGTTTAAAGATTGGTCAAATCCATTCTTTTTAACCTCTCAGTAGAACTTAATGTTCTCAAATCTAGTAGCTCTTCTTTTTACTTTTTCAGGTTCATTTATATCTTTAACTCAATATGGATACCATGAGCTGATGGCATATTCTATTTGTGGTCTAACTAGAGATTTGTTTAACAGTTTAGTGTTGTTTTTGTTAAGGAATTTAAACGATTTTCTAATTAAACCCAACATTTTATTCTCTTTAGCAGCACTATGTCTAACTTGAAAGTCCCATTTCATGTCATGTTTTATAAATATTCCAAGATCTTTTTCACAAAATGCTTTAGCTAAAAGTTGTCTTTCACCAGATTGTTTTTCGATTTCATAATCGAACTTAGAGTTAGATCTATCCAGATGTAAGACCTTGCACTTGTCTGTGTTTAGCACTGTTGGCCACTTTTTTGACCAGCCACAATTTTTGTCTAAACCACTTTGAAGTTTCAAGTTCGATGAAAAATTTTTTATTAATTGATGTAATTCTAATAAATTTGTGGTAAAATAAATTTTATTCAATATTTGGGGTACATGAAATAAATAAGTCTTTTTTTTTATTAGAAAATTTTTTTTAGTCACAAGGAGGTGCGACTAAATTTTAAAAAATTAAAAAATCCTACACGAAGTGGGTGTTGTCTAGTAAGTTATTTAAACAGTTTATCTAAGCTTTTTTTTTTTGGCTTAAAAATAAATTGGATGCTTAATAGCAATTGAGCGTGGGTTGCTAAGAGAGCCCAAAATTTTATGCATGCTGAGTAATTCACAATATTTTGGCATTGTTCAACACATCTAAAACAACTCTTTAAAAAGATCTAACAATTTATATACAATGAGGTAGTCTAACCAAGTAAAATATTGCACGAGTCATGGAAATCGTATTTTGGGTATGATTGCTCAAAGTTTTAGGAATTTAAACATTGATACATTGAGAATGACCAATTTTTTTAAATAATTAACATATATGAAACTATCAATTATGAAAATAGTATAAATTCTTTTCGAAATCAGTTTTACAGCTTTAGAAGACATTGAAATGTATTCCAAATGAACAATTAAAGAGATAAAATCAATAATTTTTGATAGCTTTATTTATCTAAAATAGAAAGTAGCCACTCTGGTAGCCAAAGTGTAAATTATGTGTAAGTTAAAATATACATAAGTTAAACACAAAATATAAATGAGCAAGGATGGTTTTTCAGTATATATTTAAATGAAAACTGTTTGTTAAAATTCAGCAAACTTTTTGATTAGGATGGTTGTTGTTGAAAATGCAAGCAGTTTATTTTTAAAAGGTTTAGTTTAATAATTTCAAGCTTACTAAACATCATAAGACACTTCCGACATAACAAATGTATTGTTAAAGAAGATGTGAAAAGTTGTATGCAACTATATCATTTCTTAATAGATAAGTTAATGATTGGAATAGCAACGGTAACGGTAAAGGATCGACTTGAGTGGAAATGAAAAGTAATAACCACAAGGAGCGAATAAGAAAAAAAAGATTATATATTTTTATTTTAATAATTTTGAATTTTTAATAATTAAAATATATAAATGAACTGTTAACGAACAATCTTTCATGACGAGATATTTATCCATTTTTCTATTCAGTTAAGTAGTATTTCTCAATCTTGATTTAAGACTTATTTGGACATTTCATCACCAAGCGCAATCACTGTTTCCATTCTACTAAAAAATATTCAATCCATCAAAAGCTTGGACCTATTAATACAGCAGAATATTAAAGTTTATTATCAAAATTTAGTGATCATGCTAGAAATTTTTTTTTTTTAATTTCGAAAAAATTTCTTAATTAAAAAAAATAAAATCTAACCCAAGTATATTGTGTTTAACTTTAGATAGATTTAAATTTTTGCAGAAATTTTCAAATAAAAAAAATTGAGTTTAGCATTTAATGTTTACTTTTAAAATATATATGCTTCTGCAATAATTTTTTTCACAAAAATATTCAAAAGCCTTTTTTTCACAGATAATTTTTGAAAATAATTTTGGTAAATTTCAACTTTCGATAAATACTGCCTTTTAATAAAATTGTCTATTAATAGAAAAAAAATATTTTTTTTAATTCCCATTTTTTAACCTTATTTTAAAAATTTGAAATTTAATACCTTGAATTAAAATAAAAATTTAACATAAGCAAACTCTTAAAAGTCTCCTATTCGTAGAGGCCTGTGCCTTGACAAATTGTTTCCTATCTAGTAACCATGGAAAAAAATAAATATTAAAATTTTACAATTTGAATTATTATAATTCAGCCAAATCGAGTAATCAAAAGCCTTTTTTTTATTAAAGATATTTTATGTTTCTAATACCAATTTATTTAGGCAAAAATGGCACAAGTTCTTAATCAAAATTCGTCCGGTTCATACACATTCTCAAGCCAACCTCGAGCTGTACAGCAACGCAAAAAATACAAAGAACAATGGAAAATTCAGCCAGATGATCAACTGAATCAGTATGGAAACATAATGTACGACCGTAGAGTAATCCGCGGAAACACTTACGCGCTGAACATGTTGCCGGCCGCCTCTCAGCCTGATCCAATCGAAATACAGCGACAGCAAGAAGAGCGCAAGCGCGCACTGGCTCGTAGACGGGCCAAGGAGCAGGCCAGACGACATACACCCGAGCCTATTGAAGGCAGAAAGCACATACCCATTCAAACAGAGCTCTATTTAGAAGAATTGTCCGACCGAGTCGAAGAGGTCGATGTTGATGTTCAAACCGATGCCTTTTTAGACAGACCGCCATCTCCGCTCTTCATTCCCGCCAAAACTGGCGTCGATCAGTCAACTCAAATTTTAGAAGGAGAATTGTTCGATTTCGACCGAGAAGTAAAGCCTATTTTGGAAGTATTGGTCGGCAAGACAATCGAACAAAGTTTGCTTGAAGTCATGGAAGAGGAAGAATTGGCTGCATTGCGTAAACAGCAACGTGAATATGAAGAATTACGCAATGCTGAAAAAGTTGAACAACAACGCTTGGAAGAGCAAGAAAGACGTCTGAGAGAGGAGAAACATAGACGAATGAAACAAGCGGCCGATGTGTTGAGATTGGAAAAAGAAACAGCAGAAAAGCTAGCTGCCAAAGCGTTTGCCAAAAGTTATTTGGCCGACTTGGTACCGTCTGTTTTCAACAATCTCAGGGAAAACGGATATTTCTACGATCCAGTTCAACGAGATTTGGAGACTGGTTTCATGTCTTGGATTATGGACAGCACTATGGAAGAGTTGAACAATGTAATGGTTGGAAGACTCTTGTTGGACGCTGTCTTGAGAGAAGTAGTCGCCAAGAGAAACAAAGACTATGATGAGTTAATAGAAAAATTGAAAGAAATTGCCAATGCACCACCACCACCAGTTGAAGATGAATTGGTCGCTCAGCCGGCTCAGGAATTGCAGACTAATAATTTGGACACAACTCTACCGCAAGAAGAAAATAATGGTGAATCGAATGAAGCATCTAATATTGGCGATGGAATAGAAGCAAATGAAGAAATGGAATAAATTTTTTTGTTTATTTTAAATTTTTATTTTTATTATTCAAAAATAAATAAATAAATTTTTTAAAAATTATTTCTTAATTATTTTCAAAAATAGTTTTAAAGCAAATAGAATTCGTCTAATTTATCACTAAGCAAATTTCAATAATGAAAACAGAGAGGTACAATCGATCCTCGATAAAACGAGCAAGTCGGACGAAAATTCTCCTGCTCGTTATATTGAAACTCGCTGTATTGAAATACCATTAAAAAAGATGGACAAAAAAATTTTTTGTTTCTAAAATTTTATTTTAAAAAAAAATAAAGAAATGGTTAACAAAATAAAAATCATTTGAAATAATCAAAAAAAGATGTTTGTTTTGTATTGCAAAAAAAACTTATTAACTTTACACTTTATAAACTTTCATTTATTTTAATAAATATTTAACACATAATTTTTTCAATTCAATTATTTTTGTGAGTTTACATATAAATGAGCGTTAAAACTATGCGTTAATAAGTTTGTGTTTGTTAAAAAAAACAACATGTTTGTTAATAAGTTTTGTATGTGCGGTAAAAAAAAATAAATGTGCGCCCATATAACAAATCCGATATTTTTTTACAGTTAATTTTCAATTTTACAGAAAAAATATTTTTATTGGAAAATTAATTCAGATTGTTCTAAATCACTAGAGTATTTTAAACTAGTAATGTGAAGCATAAAATAAAAAAAATATTAATATTTTTGGTCTAGATTGAATTGTGTTCATTGCTTTTAAATTCCGAGAAATGGTTTTGGATTTTGTATAATTGAATCTTGATTCACTCCAAAATCTTTACTTTTTTCATTTGGCTGATGTCTTAATGCAGGCCTAGCTTTTTATGGTTGACCTCGTCTACATTTTTTACCTATCGACAAAAATTTTGCTTTTAGAGGTACTTGGCAGATATTTTTACCCAGAAGTTACAAGTGCAACTACTGCTTTTAAGAGACTCATTATCGATTTCAATTCTCAAAACTTATCTCTCTGGTAGAAAAAATAATGGGAAAAAATAAGTTTTTAATAAAAAATAATTTTGCTGGTAAAAATAAGTAATGAAAAAATTTTTGCAATGACCCTAATAGACAAACTTTAAATCAAACTTATTAAAAAAAAGAATTCAAGATAACAGAAAATTCGAAATTGATCAAAAAACTATATTTCGAATTAAAAATTAAATTTATAGTAAAAATATTAATTTTATTTAAATAATTAGTATAAAAAAAGAAAAAAAAAATTTTTTTTTTTTACCAAAAAATAAACTAATTTCCTTGACTGGTTCAATAGTTGAAACTTCTTTCATTTTCGATTTTACAATTAAATCTCCTCTTCGATTACAGCCATTTGAAATAGGGCAATAGCGTGTTTTCAATTTCTCTAAAGGAATTTTTTGTTTTATTTCAATTTTTTAATTTTAAATATTTTAATTAATTAAATACAATATTTTAATATTTTTCCAATTTATTAACAGTTTTTCAAAATTTTTAAAATGGGAAAGTATGTAAATTTTGTTGGTCATAAAATAGTAGAAAATCAAATTTTTTTATTTGAAATGAAATATTCAAAAAAAAAAACTTAAAAAAAAGCTATTTACAATAATTTTTAAAAGTTTGCTAAAGTTTCAAAATTATAGGCCAAGTTTCAATAGAGATCCGGAATCCTCCTTTCATTTATGAATATTTTGGTTTGAAAACCCTGAGTAAGTCAAAATGCAAGAGAAATTCGGTAACATAGTAACATCAAAATTATTGTATTGTTCAATGTTTCAATAGACAGCATTTGAATTATGCTCTCAGTGTTGTTTGGTGTCTTTATTTAAAGACATTAAGGAGCTTGAGAGTGTTCAAAAAATAGGAAAAAAATTGCTTACAAAAGTGCCTGATTTGGATTATCAACAACTTTTGAGTGCAGAAGATTGAGAGGTGATCTTGTTCAGACGTACAAAGTGGTAAACAATTATGAACAAATTGAATTTGAGAAAGAAATTAACAAAATAAAACCTGGCCGAATTTGAATTTAATTGAGCTATTGTACATCAGATGAAAAGAATTGTCTTCCTACATATAATTTTTTTTAAATAGAGGGAACAACCTCTCCGAAAACACAAAGAACTTGAAAAGTTTCAAAGCGAAACTCGAGCGTATGAATGATCAAACAAAAGAAGCAACTGCTACCTAGCTCTTTAGAACTATGTTTAGATACTAGTACTAGAACTATCTATTTAAAATAAAAAAAATTGTTTTAAAAAAAAGAATTTATTTTTAAATTTTTTTAAGTAAATTTAAAATATTTAAGACACACAAAGTTAAAAGAATTAGAGGTTTTTCAAGAAAAATAAAAATTTATTTATAAATTTAAAATAGAAAAATTTATTTATAAATTCTATTTTTTGATAGAAAATTTCTTCTAATTTAAATAGGTGATGTATTTTTAGTTCAAATCTAAAATAAAATAAAATTTGGCCCATTTAATTAAATAAAATTTAATTTTAGAGTCAAGAAAAAAAATGTCTAAAATGGAAAATATGAACAAAGAAACAGAAGATCACTTGAATAATTTTCTCAATTATCTAAAATACTTTAGTGATAAATGCAGCAATTTATCATCTATAAGTCATTTGCACTATCAGAATAAATATGGTCTAAGCGATTTCTTTGAATGGTGCGCACAAGATTTAAATAAAATGAGTGACAAAATACAAGATTTTATAAGAGAAAAAAGTGGCGAAGTTCACTTAGCAGATTTGATTGCGAGTAAATTTAATGTTGATAGAGAGAAAAAAATCGATCTGCATTCATTAACTCCGTATGAGTTAGTTGATTATCTTCATCAAGAGGATACACATTACAATGATTTGCTCAATGAATTGATTAGATTTGCTGAGAAACAAGGCGATGCCCAATTGAGACACTTTTTTGTTGGCTACAAAGAAGAACTAACAAATTGGAATAGAAAAATCGATGATTCATTGTTAACCATGCGCAAATACACCACTTCATCCAAAATGACTGAAAATGATTTGCACAATGTGTTCCAAAATCAATTGAATCAGATAAAAAATTTCAGAGAAATTTAATTTAATTTTTATTAAATAAAATTTTATTAAAGCTTTTTAAAATTTAAATTTTTAATATTTTTTTATTTAACATTCTTTCATGATATTTTTATAAATCTACTTGGGATGGATAGCATTCGAGAGCTATTTTCCTTATTATTTGGGCGAGCAGTTTTTTCCAGTTCTAGATGATTCTAGCTCCTTTCTAGCTTTATTACTAATTTTACTTATGTTTAGACTTTTTTAAATGAACAACAGACTTCCATTGCATCTAGAACAGTATCTTTTATTAAACTCAACAAACTTTAATTTGAATTTAAGGAAACATTTAAGGTATAAGCTTTTAATGGCTTTTAATTTATTAGAATAGTTTTATTCAATTTTTTTACTCTTAATTTTTTAATTTAATCACTTAAATTTTTGATTCTTTAACCTATTTTACTTAGTGATTTTATTTTTACAAGCAGCATTTTAGAAATTCTAATTTTATTTACGATTAAAGATAAATACAAGATTTCTGATTTATATTAATGTGTGAAAAAATCAATAAAAAAACAACTAAAGTCAATTATTCCATTCCGATTTGTATTTCTTAACTCTCTTATTTTAAGTTCTATTTTCTAAGAAATATCTATCTCTTCATTTCCATCTTCTTTTAAGAGCTCATTCAATTCTTTAAATATAGATTTTTTGCTAAGTTGGTCTTGTCTTTCGAGCTCTTTCAATGCACCCATTGTCATTTTATTGTTTAATAACCTTTTCATTAATAGCATTTTTCCTCTGAGAAGTTTTACTTCCATCTTTTCTATACGAAATGCACTACTAGATTACTTGTTCTTGATGTTTTTTGGAGATTAAGTATTTTCTTAGTCATTGGTGGTCATTAAGACACTTTTATTTTTATTTAAAAATTTTACAAAATTTACCAAAAATTGTGTAATTTTACGTAAAATTAAGTAAAAAACAATAAGCTATATTCAGTTTTTATTATTTTTTCAGAATAAAATAAATTTCGACTTTATTGAAAAATTTTCAATTTTTACATTTTTCTTACCAAAAACCTGATTTTTTTGGCCGTAAACATTTTGGCATGGTTTTACCAAAATTTACGTGTTTTAATGTAGGCTTACGTAATTTTACGTAAAATTACATGTTCTTAGCAAAAATAATGTAAAATTACTTAATTTAGTCGATTCTGGACATTTTATAAAAGCACTGTATCAGTAATACTGGTGATTCAAATAGAAATTTGATCAAAAAAATATCTATTATTTTTCGGGGCAAAATGTTCTCTTGATTCCAAACTAAATCAAGATTGATATTATTTAAAATTTTAACTAGTTTTTGTTCCATTACTTTCGGCAAAACAGATACCTTATCTATTTTGAATCGAATAATTTTTTATTTAATGGACAATATGGTTTTAGACCTGAACATTATGTCAAACTGTCAAACAATCATCCAAATTGAGTCACATGTCTTTAAAAAAGAGTGCTCTATTTTAGTTACATGTTATTCAAAATTGAGAACAGTTTTAAAAGAAAATAAAAATTCAATTTTAGTGACATGTAATAAATACTGAATACATTTTAACAATTGTTAAAGCTTATATAAAATTCTTTAAATATTAAAATTGAAAATAGAATTGTGATTTTTATATGGGTGAAATTTATTCTTTTTTTAATGACATGTCACTAAATTGGGAAAATTACGTTAAATATAGCAAAACTAAAGAAAAAAAACAGTTAGATTAAAATTGGGTGTTTGCGGGATTTAACTGTCAAAATGATGATGAAACAACAATAAAAAAATCAAACTACTTTGAAAAAAATCTAATGTTACAAAAACAAAAAGCAAAATAGTTATAAACTGGAAAAAAGGTTGAAGGAAGCGATGAATACGTCTTAGTTCTAAAGGAAATATACTTATTAGGTTTCATAATTGATCAAGAAAGTTTACAAAACTTGAATCCAATTTATCAATTCGAGTTTTTAAGAAAATAGTTATTTTCTAAAAAATTATTAATTTAATTATTGCTAGTTCAGTAAGTGTCCTTTTCTGATAAGCAATTAAATTTCATCGTAGGTTTTTAATTGTCTTAACATTTCTAAGCTTTATTCTTAAACTTTTGAAAAATTATTATAATTTCTAAAAATTCAATGATTTTTAATTGCGCATTTAAAAATGTTTGAACAAAATTGAGTGCTTTTTGAACAAGAAATTTGATCAAAAAATTTACTTTGCTTATTTTTTAATATAAATTTTTTAATTAAAAATAAATTATTTTAAATTTTTTTTATTTATTATTTAAATAGCACACGTGTAAATGTTTACCATTTTCAAGATTCAAGCTAAGTCTTTTAGATTGTGTTTTTAAAATTTGAGTAAAAAAATCTAATTTAAAATTGATTTCACAAACGGATTCCTCGTTAATTTTCTTCTAAATCAGAAATTTTCGTTTTTATTTTTTTCAAATTAAAAGCAATAAATTGGAAAAATAAATCAACAAAGTCGACAAAACTAAGAAAACTCATTCCCAAAAATAGGCCCATAGTTCCACCGATACTTCCCATCAGACCATCCCAGGTTAAACTTTTACTCTCTGTTATTTCAGTTTCTTTTAAATGTTCATAGTAAACATTTATGCCCAAAATATTTTCACGTAATTCTTCTAAACTCATATTTGACTTGTTAAATAAAATTTCAATATTTTTCTGTTGAGATAAGGCTTTTCCATACGATTCACTTGGATATTTGGTTTGTGATAATATTGTTTTGTAGCTTATTGTTTCACATTCTAATGGACAATACTCTTCTATCTTGCTCTGATAGCTTGATTCTACTAATGTTCGAATAACACCTAATGCACAAGATATGCTCTCAAAAGTATGACAAAATTTTTCTTGACCTATGATATTGAAACGCAAATCATTACATGAACAATTGACTAAAACTTGAGAATGAATATAAGCATTTAAACAGTCTTGTTGACGATAAGTCAAATTTGATCTAAACACAGTTTTGTAATATTCTGAATCAAATGAATCAATTGAGTTTAAATTTTCAGTGCATTCACTATAAGGTTTTGGTATTTGGCTTGTTTTAATTCTTTCCAAAATAATATTTGTAAATGTTCCAGAACTTACGTCTAAACCATCACTGAATAAAGGCTGTATAGAATTGTGGTTAATGTAAATGTGTGCACCAGATGAAATGCTTAATGTATTGTTATCATTTGGTATACCAATATTTAGCTCCAAAACCAAGCCAAATACCTTGCCTGGTTGATTTGTCCTAATCAATTTTGGGCTATTTTTTCCATTAAAAGTAAAACAGTTCCCATAAAAAGGATCATAGAACCATGACCAATTGCTGATATTCTTACAAGTTTTTGAATTGAAAAGACAACTAATAAACATCCGGTCAAATATTTCCGAATGATTAATTTCTGTTTCATTTTTAGTCAAAGATGACTTGAAATCGACAACTGATAATAGACGGGCCAAATGATGATTGACATAAAAAGAATTATCATTGTCGGCTATTTTATTAATTTTGACTGAATTGGGAAAGTCTTGTAAAGAATTATTTTTGAGATAATTCGAAACAAAATTTAAATCAAATTCAGAGCTAAATGGATTAAAATTGCATACAGTGACTGCTGGAAAAATAAGAGAATCTTTTTGCTTAACTCTTATTTTGGTTATTACATCAAATTTAAAATAATTTATTAGAATTAAAATAATAATGTAAAAACAAGCTGCATTTGAAGCTAAGAAAGCAATTATCCAAACAACTCGAATGGCTAATTGTTTTTTGCGAAATATATTTGCTAGACCATGCATAGAAATAGATTCTATCCATTCACAAAATATTGATACGAAATTTTTTTCCATTTTTCTTTATTTTTTTCCACCAGAATTATATTTAACTTTAAAACTGTTTGATTAACAAGTAATATTTGAAATAATTTAAATTTAAATTGAGTCTTAAAATTTTATATTAGGTTTTTTGTCGATAAGAAATGGAATGAAAATCAAAAGTTTCCTTTTTTATCAATTAATTTTAAAATAAATTCAAATCAAGGTTTTTAAATGCATTCAAATTTATTATTATGTTAAGAAAAATTAAAAGAATTAACTGTCTATTTACAAACTCTAAATGAAATGTAAAAAAATCAATCAAAAAATCTATTTTTTATTAAATATTTTTTCTAAAATGAAACAATTAATGTAAAATGTAGAATTTTTATTTAAAAAAGGGAAATTCTTTAATAAACGATTAAATAAGCCTGTCGTCTGAAACTTTTATGCTTATTAAAATAAACTCTGTTTTCGATATGAAAATTAAAGAATTTTTAGTTTGCAAAAATTCTTGAATTTTCATACTGCGCAATTAAATATCATTGTATTTTTAAAGATTACAATCCTTCTTCAAAAGTTTAAAAAAAAGCTTTGAAATGCTTCAAAAAATTCAATTTTAAAATGTTTTGAAATAAAAACCGACCGTGTGCAGATCCACCGGCCACAAAACGGTCCAAAAAAAAAATTTTACGTAGATGATTAAAAAAAATTAAAAACATTAAAATTAGCATTTATTTTCTATCAAATATTTTGAAAATAAATTTTGTAATTTTTCCGATATTTTTCAGAAATCCTTAAATTATATATATTAAATTTGAATTTGGAATTTTAGTTTTTTTTGAAAATTTTTATTTTAATTTTTTATTATATTAAAACGTTTTTTAAAAAAAAAAACTAAAATTCGGAAAAATTTGAGGTAATAATTAAAAATTACCTTATTCAAAATATTTGATAAATAATAAATGCTAATTTTAATGTCTTTAAATTTTTTTGGACCGTTTTGTGGCCGGCTGAATTTCACAATAATTACCCAAGTTTTCTAAAAACTATTTTTTTAAATAAAAAATTATTTAAAAATTAAGTAAAAATTATTATTTTATTTTTCAATTAATGCCAAGCTAATTTTAATCAGATCAAGTTAATTTTAAGAAAAATTATAAAAAAATATTAGATAAAATTGGAAATTTTTGAATTTTATTTTTGAAAATATTTAAATTTGACATATGTAAGGACTTAATTTTCTTGATTTTTTTTAAATATGTCTACTAAACTAAATCTAAAATATTTGATTCCAATAACTACACATAAGTTAAGTTAAATAGTTGAATTTAGCTAAGTTGAATGCAATTTTCCATCATGCAACAAAATGTGAAATATCTCCGCAACTTAAAATTATGAAATAAGAAAAAAAAAATTTGATAAAAAAAAAATGGTAAGAAATGAATGACAAAAGAACAGATGAAAAAAAGTTGCTAAATGATCAAAAGCCGCACAAGATGCAACAAGTAGTATCGAGCAGTTGTGGAGCTCTAGTAACTTCTTTGTTCATGACACCTTTGGACGTGGTCAAAATTCGCCTTCAGTCACAAAATCACATGAAACACAAAGGAGACTGTTTCTATTATAGAAATGGCCTGATGGACCATTTGTGTACATGTTTCAATGGACCAGACAGTTGGTACAACAGAAAAATACCCGGTGGAAGGTATCACGGCACTCTGGACGCTATGGTTAAGATAGCCAAAGTCGAGGGTGTTACTTCGCTATGGAGTGGCTTGCCGCCAACTTTGTTTATGGCTTTTCCCCAAGTTGTTCTTTACTTCACAACATATGAAGAGACTAAAAGAATAATGGGCTATCATGAGATACACAACCCGAATCCGTTAGTGCCAGTTCTTAGCGGTGGCCTAGCGCGCTTATTCGCTGTTACTGCAGTCAGTCCAATGGAGCTTATACGTACCAAAATTCAATCGGAAAAACTTAAGTATACCGATTTGGCCGATGCGGTTAAATTTGCCATCCAAGACCAAGGATTGAAATCGTTATATCGCGGCTGGGTGTCTACAGTGCTACGAGACGTGCCTTTTTCTATGATCTACTGGCTAAACTACGAGTCATTCAAGAGTTTTTTTCTAAAAAGACAGCATAATGAAAAATTAAGTAGTTTTAGTATATTTTTTTGCGGCGCAAGTGCAGGATCAATAGCTGCTCTAATCACCTGTCCGCTAGATGTAGTCAAAACTGTTAGGCAGATTCAACTAGGCGAAAAAGACGCTCCTAAACATGCCAGAAAAACTTGGAATATAATAAAGCAAATTTATAGGATAAAAGGCGTCAGTGGTTTATTCGCAGGTGCAACACCTCGAGTCACCAAGGTTGCCATGTCTTGCGCCATTATGATTACTACTTTTGAATACTTTAAATACTTATTTGAAAATCAGTAATATTTGTTGCCATAATCCGATTAACTTTGTTATAAAATATTTATTTTTTTTAGAAAAAAAATTTAATTTTTTTTTAAATTTTATCATGTAAAAAAAAAAACAGAAATTTTATTGTTGTTTGTTTGAATTTTTTAAAATTTAAATTAATTTCCGTGAACAACGAAATTTTAGTTAAAAACTAAAGGACAAAAATAAAATGTATATTTCCTTGATGGATTTTATTTTATTTTATTGCTGTAGTAATTTAGATATAATATTATTCTAATATTTAAAACAAAAGTTGATACTATTTTATTTACTTATTTTTGAAAAAAATCAACTTCTTTTACTTTTTTGAAAATTCAAAAATTTTGAAAATTTTAAAATTAAACGCATTATGGTAAATGAGCCTAATCGGGTGACCTATTTTTTTATTGCATATTTCGCACTCATTTTTTTCAAAAACATCTTTTTTTGCGTTATCAAGATCTTCCATTGAATACTTTTTTTTAACTTCTTTTTGTTTATTCTGGTTCATTTTTGATAATACATAAGGAATATTTTTATCAAATAAAATCAAATTATTTTTGTAAAAAAAGGAGAAACAAAATGTTAAATTTTTCATAAAAAACGGCGTCATTGTGATCATTTTTGTCATTTCAGTCTAATTATGTAAAACAGGATGATTTTTTGGTTTATTAGGTGGAATTTTTGGGTATTGAGGTGATACCTCATTAACTTCTTAACCCATAAAAAATAACAACATTAGACTACGGACCCATCGGCTATCTTAAAATTCTAGTAAAATTATTTTCTAAAAATTAAGACCCGCTGAAAACGATAAGCAAATAAGGTCAGTTCAAACTTGTTCCGTCATCGGATCAAAAATTGTCAAA
>VANL01001143.1:0-16922 GCA_006352455.1 Brachionus sp. 'Tiscar' | reverse complement strand
AAAAAAAAAAAAACTCCGGACTTGGACTTGGCTTGAGACTTGTGACTTTTAAACAACTCTATTTAATAGTATAAAATATTAAATTTATTAAAATGTGAAATTATAACAAAAACATGTCAATACTTTTTCTTTTTATCTTTGATTCTGATTATTCTTTCAAAAAAACATATTCTTTAAAATATGTCTTTGGATGATGCAAAGTATTTAATGATGTTTTAAAATTGATTTTAAATGCATGCACTAAAACTTTGATTCGATTTATGAAGTGCCGTAAAAAGGGATTAGTTTTATTTTAGGGAAAAAATTTTGAAAAAACATTTTGTATTTGTCGCTCATTTTGTAAGATTTCAAGAGAAACAATTTAAGTACAGATTAAAAATACGATAAAAAATGACAGTGAAATAGTCATATTGAAAAATGTAAGATAAGAATTTTAGATTAAAATCTAAAAAAGTTTTTAAATCGTAAATTAGTTTCATTTCTGCAGGAGCAAATGACTTAATTTTAGGATTGTTTAATAGCTAAAATTCAAAAAACAATTTAGGTTCAATTTTATTTCATCTTTAATTGATGATTTATTCAAAATAAAATAAAATTTTAAAGTTTTTTAATGTTCATTTAATTCTGTATTTCTATTGATTAAGATTGAGCAGTTGTATATGCATTTAAATTTTCATTTTGCATTAAAAAACACAATGGGTGTGTTTAGGAAGAATGAATTATTATCAAAAGTAGTTGAATAAAGTTAAAATACAAAATCAATAAATTATTATGGCGAAATTATTTTTGTTTTTTTTTACTAAAGAAAAAATAGAACTCTATTTATTTTTTGAATTAAAGCAATTTACGCTTGAAATAAATTAGCCGAGTTCTTATCACATAATTGAATGAGAGTTTTTAATTTTTAAATTAAAAAAACTCACTGTCCATAGATCAAAAATATACAAACAGTCTAATAAGCAAATTATTTTATCTATCCTAAAGATGATCTTTAATTAAAACCAGACCAATTTTTAAATAAATAACTTGAAAGTATAAATTATCATTAATAGTTAGACTATGTGCTTAAATAATTTTTTATCGCCACATTTAAGCTTAAGTTCAAACAAGAATATTTGATACATAAGCAAATCATTGTCTAAAGCAAACTGATAGCTTTAATTATCATTTTTTTAATCCTATATTTGTTTATTTCTAAGTATAAATCTTGTGATTTTAAAATTCACTAATTTAATTAATATTTTAGATCCCACTCTATTTTATTTTTGTGTTTAAGTTTAACACGGATTCAAAGTCATTAGCTAATTAAACCCGAGTTTCGTTTTTTTAATTTTACTAAATTAAAAACTATGAAATTTTGTTTAAAAAAAAATTAGTATGAAATTAACAAAAATAAAAAGCGCATAATTTATTAAATTTTTTAGTATCTTTAAGTTTTATTAAAAATTGAATTAAAGTTTAAAATTTAATAGAAGCTTTTGAAAATTTTGAAAATTTTTTAAAATTTAAAATTAAATTTTATTAAAAAAAATAAAAATAATAAAATCAAGTTTTATCAATTAAGGAAAAAATTTTTTTAACCGAAATCGAAATAATAACATATTTGAAAGGCTTATGGAAAACAATGAATAAATTAAGATTATTAGTATGTTTTTTTGATCCTAAGTAAACTTTTTTAGCTAAAATTTAACTCTTTACTCGTAGTTAAGAAATTTTATTCATAGCTTGTTTATTCAAAATTTTAAATTCTGATTTTAATAATTTATTTATTTTTGTAGAATTGATTTTTAAAATATTAAATCATCTATCTAGATCTAATTTTTTTCTCGTTTGATTTTAATAGTATAATTTATCTTTAAATGGCTGGCCAATGCTTAAGCGTTTGCGAAATTTGAAAATAGCTTAGAATCATTATGCTATCCAAATTATGCAAAACAACCAGTTTTACAATTTACTTAAAAATTTAATAAACTATCTTCACAATAGCCCCAAAAAATTTTCCCTCTTTTTTTTCATTTATTTTAATTGAAACAAAAAAGCATGTGTTTTTAATTTTTTTGAAATTAATTTGTTAGATAAATAAATCAGAATGGGGGTTGAAAAAGAGTATGAAAATGGATCAACGCCGAACCGAGACGAAAAATCAATGCAACCACTTTTAGATACCTCGGAACTAGGAAATACAAAATTAGATGAGACGCATAAAGTTACTTACATCTGCACTAAAAGTGACCAAGTGGTTCACGACCAGTATTATTTAGTCTATTTTATAATGATGCTTTTCGGCATCGGTTGTCTTCTCCCATGGAATGTGTTCATCAACGCTATGGCTGTAAATTTTTAATTATATTTTTAATGTTAGAGATTTTAATTAAATTTTTTATAAGTATTTTACACAGTACAAACTTAACACCGAACATTTGGAAGCAAACTCGACTTATAGGGTTGATTTTCCTTTTTATATAACTAACTTGGGACAATTAACAAATGTCATCATGAACTTAGTCAATATTGTAGTTAGTTTTGGAGGGTATAATATTTAATAAAAGAAAAAAAAATTTCATCTAAATAAAATAATACTTCGGGCCTAAAATAGAAATCCCAAGAATCGTATTCCATATACTTTGCTGCTTTGTTCAGTGGTCTTGCTGTATCACATTGGTCTTGCAATTATTGATTCATCTGAATGTAAGAAAATATTTATATATGAATGTAAAAAAATTGTTAATTTTTTTTTAAAGGGCCAATATCTTTTTTTTATCAGGTATGTGTCTCAGTAGTGATCATGTTCATTTCAACTGGTATAATGAACTCGTCGGTATTCTACGTATCGTCTTTTTTTCCTAGGGAGTACATTAATGCAATTATTTTGGGAAATGTAAGCTCATTAGTTTTTTTAAATTTATTAAAGTTTAAGCTGTGTTTTATTTTTTAGAATGTCGCTGGCTGTTTTACTGCGTTGGCTAGTATTTTTTCAAAAAAAAGTAAGTTAATTCCACATTAATGTATTTTTGAAAATTAATAGAACAAAATTTTAATTTTAACTTTTTTTCAAAATTAAAATAAAATTTTACTCAAAAATTTTATTAACAGACTAAAGTTTTTTTCACTTCTTTCGAACTTAGAAAGAATGTTAAAATTTTATGAAAATTAAGTTAAAAATTTAAAAGAGTCTTTTGACTCTTTTTTAAAAGATCAAAATTTTAAATTTTTTTTTCTCGAAATTAAACAATACAATACTTTGATTCTTTTTTAGACTTTTTTTTTTAAATCTAAAACTTTTAATAGAAATTAAAAAAAACTTGAAATTTCAAACAGCATCCTATTTATAAATGTATTGGAATATTTTCTTGTTGGTAAATTTTGACTTATTAATTATTTTTATCAACTTAAACAATTTTCAAAACAAATATAGGCTTGGAAAATAATTCATTTCAGTTCTAATTTTTTGTTCTAATATTCACAAAGTTAATGATCAAAATAATTTATCTAACATTTTAATTTGATAGTAACAAGCAATCTAAGATTAGCAGCAATATATTACTTTCTAGCTGCATATGTCATGGTAATGTTAGCCTTAGTTGGCTACTTTTTGATGCATAGAACAGTAAGTTTTAAATTAAAATTTAATATAATTGAATTTTTTTATTTTAATAATTAAGAAATTTTACAAATACTGTGTGAAATTAGATGAAGAAAAAAAACGCCAGAGTACGTTAAAATCAGGTGAATCTGAACACAAACCAGTTCCATATTTAAAATTGATTAAAAAGACTGGATTACATTTATTTTGTATATGGCTAAATTTTTTTAGTACTCTAGCAGTATTTCCAGTATTTCAATTAGGAATAAAAAAAAATAGTCCTGATTTTATAATTGGAGACGAATTATTTTTGGATGTTGTGGTTTTTTTGACATTCAATTTCCTTGTTTTGTTCGGCAATATGTTGCCTAAAGTTGTGCGTAAGCCTGGTCCCAAATGGATCCCTATTCCAGTTATTGTTAGAGCCATTTTAGTTTTTGTTCTATTTTCAGTATCAAACTATCAACCAGATGCCGCTCATCGTGTTCCAATATTAATAACTAATGATTACATATATTGGGCCATTTGTTTTGTCTCACCATTTTTGTTTGGTTATTTTACTAGTTTGCTAATGATGTACACTCCAAATCTTGTTGAAGATGAGCATAAAGGAACTGTATCTATGATAGCTGCATTAATGTTAGCCTTTGGTGTTGCCACTGGTTTGCAATTTACAAAAGTTTTGGAATACATTGTACTAAAAAAATAGTTTGATAAAGAGTCAGAAATCGATTATTATTTAATTTTATTGAAAAACTGATTGAAGTCTATCTCCATCACATATTAATTTTTTTTTTAGAATAATGAAATCCAATTTTTGTTAATTATAATCTTAATTTTAATAAAATATTGTTTATCATCTCAAATAAAAAAATTTTTTATAAATTGTTTAAAAACTATTCTTAAATCATTCAAATAAATCTAAAATTAAAAACAAAAATTTTTTAATCCTAGATAATGATTATTATTTCATTAACAAGTGCACTGGTAGAGATCCCTTTTATAAAAATAAAAAAAGCTTATAGCTTAGGATTGAGAAATAATAAAACAAAACTGACATTGCATCTAGCGCAATTTGGAATTTTTAGATTTTTACTCATTTTTAAATGGAATTAATACAATTTTTTTAAGAGATAATTTCAATTTTTAAAGTAATTATCAGCTAAATTGCCTAGTCTATTTTAATTTTTCTTTAAAAATTCAAAAAATTTGAAATTAACCAACTTGGTTGACAATCTTGCTCTAAATTGTTTAATATTTTTATTAAATTGGATTTCTTGTCAACGTACGACAGTTTTAGCTTTTTGCACTTGATTTGCAGATAGACAACTTCTACAATACAATATATTTTTATTCAATTTAATTTTATTTTTTTTGGCCTATAAACTAAATTTTTGTCTATAATAGAATTTTTATTTTTTCAACAGAAAATAATAAATCTATATATGATAATTTAGTAATTATTTTCGAAATAGTAGTAGTAGTAGTATATTTTGAAGAAATATATTTTGATATTAGCTATTTTATCAAATTCATGAATTTTATCAAAGAAAGCATTTTTTGAGCCTAAAAATTAATATTTCTAGAAAGCTGATAACAATTTTGAATTTCCTGTTTATAATTTTTCAACTAAACGTTTAAGAAAAATTTAATTCTGGAATTTAAATAAAAAAAAGACTTTTAACGGAAGGTCAGGTATACGACCAATTTTTTGGTCTAATTTATTAAACTTGAAAACCAAATTTTAGTTGATACATTTAAAATAATAAAGAAAAATATGATTTATATTTATTACTTTATATTTTTTTCTCAAAGTTATCAGATAATTTTGAATTTAAAAACAAATTTATTCTATTTGTTTATTTACTAGGTGTAAATTCTTTTCAATAGAAAAAAATAATAATTTTTGAATTCTAAATTCTTAAATTTTTAATTTTAATTTGATAATCGAATCTTATCGAATTTTATCCTTTTAGATGTTCAAAATTTGAATTCAATGTGATGTAATACACGCTAAAATATACATATACATACACCAGAGAGTATTTGATTAAATGTTATCTTAAAGTTAGATTGTATTGATATTTGAAAAAAAGGAAGCTTTTTTTAATTTTTTTATTTTGTTTACCATTATTAAGCCTCAATTTTGCTAAAAGGATAGAAATTGAAAATTTATATAATGCAATTTTGAAGGACCAGAAGGTAAATCAAATTAAAATCTTTTAATAGATTTGTTAATTGACAATGTTCTTAATCTGTGTTATGTCAGTTGTCCTGGTGGAGGTAAAATTAAATATTTGCAAATCAATTTAAAAAATAGAGTTTTCTTTTTTAAATTGATTTGCAAATATTGCTGGAGAATTTAACCAATGCTGCAATGGTCACGATCTTTGCGAATGCATACAAGATAATATCATTATCGCTAAGTAAATTAAAAAAACACTAATTTTTTTTGTGTGTGTCTTTAAGAACTGTAAAAAATAGTTTTTTTTACGTAATTAAAAAAATTTCTACCGTATACCCTTGCAAATAAGTACCCCCCTTTTAAAGAGTTAATCAAAAGTGGCCTAGTTGTATCTATGTTCCTTCCTTGAAAAACAAACTTAGATCCTTAAAAAATTATCTTTTTGAAGAAAATTTTCTATCATCTAACAGCCTAAATTACATCCCAATGGCCGAAACAACGTCAGTCATGACGCTTGAAACTGAAAACCTACGGGGAGGTTGCAAGCAGAAAAGTGGGATATTTACTGCGAAACACAGATGTAGTGTCGGATGTAGAGTGGAATGTCACAACCATGTCCGAAACATCCAGATGCGCTCAAGCCGCACTGTTTATGGAGAAATACGGTTTAGAGGTACTAGGTATATGTGAAAGTCGCTGGACAGGATCAGGCCAAATAAACAACATTAGATGGACCTTCCTGTATTCTGGTACTGATAACACATGACAACAAGGCGTAGAGATAATGCTTTCAAAACAAGCAAACGATGCCATTATGGAATGGGAACCTATAAGTGAAAGACTGATTCGCACACGGCTAAAAGGGAAGCATTGTAACACATCCATCATACAATGCTATGCCCCAACTAACGAAGCAAGTGAAGAGGAAAAATCTTTATTCTTTGAAGAGCTACAAGAAACTATAGATAAAGTGCCTCGACATGACCTTATGATAGTCATGGGCTACATGAATGCGAAAGTTAGAAGTGATAACTATGGGTTTGAAAAGTGCATGGGAACTCTCGTCTGCGGAGAAAGAAATAATAATGGTGAGAGACTAGTAGATCTATGTTTGACTAACAACCTGTGTATAGGTAGTACAATGTTTCAGCACAAAAATATACACAAACTGACATGGCAATCTCCAGATAAGAAAACTTTAAACCAAATTGATAATATAATGATCAATAAAAGATGGAGGTCTTCCCTAAATGACACTAAAGTCTTTACAGGAGCCGACATATATAGTGATCACTATCTGGTAGGTGCGTGTATAAAGCTGAAACTGAGTAAAGCATATCAGAGGAATACAGAAAAGAAATACGATGTTGGGCGTCTAGCTGATCCCAAAAGTAAAATAGAATACAGCAGAAAGCTAAGAAAGAGCCTTCAAAAACTTGAACTGCAAGAGAAGTCGGATACCCAAAAAAAATGGTCAGAAATTCAAGAAGCCTATTGTAAAACATCAAATAGCTGAAAGTGGGGAAAACAAACCGAAAATGCTTCAAACACAATCTAATCGAATCCGAGAGAAATTAGAATCATCATACGGAATGAAGAACAGGCTTGTGAAGAAAAGAGCTAGGCGTGATAAGAGGAATTTTATAAACCACTGTGCTAGCGAAGCAGAAGAAGCCAGTTCAAAAGGGGAACTACATAAGCTACACAAGATCACTAATTCGATTTGTATCCCGTCACAGAAAAAAACAATATTAGTGAAAGACAAAGAAGGTCGTATCCTCACAACTAAAAAAGACCAAGGGCAAAGATGGGTTGAGCACTTAAGAGAAGTTCTAAATAGACTAGAACCTTTAGAGTCTTTAAGACCAGAAGCAGCTAACACTGATCTTGATATTAACATCGAAGTACCAAGCCTAAAAGAAATAGAAGCTGCGATAAAGGCTCTGAAGAACCGGAAAGCACCTGGCATTGACGGAGTCACTGCAGAAATTTTTAAAGCTGATGGCAGGGTCACAATAGGGATATTGCAAGACCTCTTCAGCAAGATATGGCGGCAAGAAATAAAACCAGAGGACTGGTCAAAAGGCCTAATAGTCAGGCTCCCAAAGAAAGGTAACAAAATGATATGTGACAATTGGCGAGGAATAACACTGCTACCAATAGCAAGCAAGGCGTTCTGCAGTATAATACTGGAAAGAATCAGGAACTCCTTGGATGTTTTACTTAGAGAAGAACAAGCAGGTTTTAGACGAGGTAGAGGATGCATAGACCAGATATTTACACTTAGGAACATCATAGAACAAAGTCTGGAATGGAATAGCCCCCTGAATCTTAACTTCATTGACTTCAAGAAAGCCTTTGATAGCATACACAGAGAAACCTTGTGGGCTTTATTAAGATCTTATGGCCTACCACAGCAGATAGTTAACTTGATAAAACTCTTCTACGAGAATTTCGAGTGTAACGTGATTCTGGAAAAAGGAAAATCTGAGAGTTTCAAAGTGTGTACAGGAGTCAGACAAGGGTGCGTTCTCTCTACGACACTATTCCTAATATTGATTGACTATGTCATGAGGAAAACTCCTGTTAGTGCGAGAGGTTTTCAATGGGGATTAACTGCAAAACTTGAAGACTTAGACTTTGCGGATGATCTCGTGCTAATATCTAATACAGAAGCACATACAAAGCTAAAACTATAAAACAGTGTAGAAAAAGCAACATTGATGCACGGAAGTGAATGTTGGGGGATGAGTGAATCTGACAGGAAAAGCCTTAACACCTTCTCACTGGAAGCCTGCGGAGGATTGTCGGGATACACTGGCCTGAGACATTGTCAAATGCTGAGTTTTACACAAGAACAAATTCAGAACCATTAAGTCAATGCATTAAGAACAAAAGGCTGCGATGACTCTGGCATGTACTTAGAATGAAAGATACACGGATACCAAAAAGGGCCCTTCAATGGCCACCTCAAGGGCGACTTAAGGTAGGACGACCAGCAGTAATATGGAGGTCAACAATCACGAAAGATCTCATCGAAATGGGTATGACATGGGGAGAAGCAAGGGTAAAGGCAAAAGATTGACTTGAGTGGAAATCAAAAGTAATGACCCTATGATCCACAAGGAGTGAATAAGGAAAAAAAAAAGAAAAAAAGAGCCTAATTATGGAATAAAGACATGCTTTTGGGAGGAATGGTATTTTCAGTATTCTTGAATTATTTATTATTAATAATTATTAAAAATAAACATACAATTCTTATCAGAACTTCATTATCAGCATTTATCTTTTTTAAAATTAATAGTATGCTTAAAAAATTTTGGGTGTACTGAAAAGTCAGATTGAATTTGTTCAGTCAGACGCTTGACGAAAATAGTCTTAGATTAAACCATGCATTCATATATGATTAAAAAACTAATAACACGAATAATGGCATTATTTATAGATTAATATAAAAAATTGTGATTCACTAAAATAAAGTTTAAAGATACAGGTTTTCAAATACATTTTTGCGTCTATACATATATGCATTCTTTGTCGTGAAGCCATGACTACGATCCTTTTTAAAGTTTTGTCTTATTAAAAGTTTTCATATTTATTTACTACACTTTTAATACTCATTTTTATAATTCTAGTAAATTTTTTAAAATATCATCTGATGAATTGATTCAGTATCAACTTTAGCATATTTTTCAATAGCTAGTCCAGAAGCAGTAGAAAATTTTTTATAATTAACAATTCATCAATCATAATAAAGAAATAATATATAAAAAGATATTAAAAAAAAAACTAACAAATTTGATTTTTAATTTAAATATTTATCATTAACTAACGTTAAAAATAATTAGTTCAATTCAATTTCATTGTTTTCTAGTTTTTCTTTTGTTATATATTTTAAAATATATTTCTTGAATATTATAGTACCTGAGACAATAATAATTATGCTAGAAATAACAGATACTGTGACATAAATTGCTGTATTTGATTTTTCGTCTCTTTTTTCTAAACTTGATGTAGTTGCAATTTGGGATGAATTATCAATGCTTGTTTGATTCTCAAAGACCTCAATGCTATTGGTTTCAACAGATAAACTAGTACTGAAGAAAATAAAATTTGTTGATTTATTTACATAATTATTAGTTATTGTCATTTCTTTAGCTGTTGTCAAATTTAGATCATGATTTGAAGATATAGATATACTACTTGTAGTTTTAATTTCGACTGGTTGAATACTTTCTGACTGATAGAATGAAGGAGTAGATACTGAATTGTAGTTAATATTCTCTGATGTTGTCATTCTGTTAGTAGAAGAAGATTGCTCAATGGTCATTGATTGTGTATTTTGAGTAGTATAATCCACTAAAGGAGGATCGCATTCTTTGTATTCTAAATTGACAGAATCAATTGATATCGAAGCGTGAAAATCTCTGTTTTCACCTCTAATAGGCTCAAAAAATATCTTAACAAAAATAATTAAAAAAAAAAAGATTATTTTTTTTCATTTAGAATACAATTATTTGATCATAAGTAACATTGGTGACTGGTACTTCAACAGAGTACCATTTGTCTTCTGACAAAGGTCCTCTTTTGTCAAAAACAATAATATATTCACTTTGTAAAAGATAATTTTCAACATATACTTTAAAACCATCATTGGAACTCGTTAAAATATTGTATTTAAAGCTGAGACAAAATTCGCTTTGGCCCATGCTAAGTTTAAAAACAGGCGAATAAAGCCTGGAACGATATGAGCCGATATCTGAGTCAAATTTATCACTTGTTATCATTAGATAATTTCCTAGAGTGCATGTAGCCAATTGTGCTCTTTCAGATAAAGACGGGAATGGATTCAATCCACACAAAAAATTGTTTCTATTATAAACAGATACTTTTTTGCAATAGAACTCTTTTTTGTCCGGATAGACTGAAAAAATGAATGGAATTGAGCATGAAATATTTAACGGTCTATTAAAAGTTATGTTTTTTAAGCCAGTTGTAATAGAAGACCAGTCTGATCCAGGACCATAATAGCCAAGAATAACGTTAGAGGCTCCATCAACTTGTATCCAATCGTTCTTTTCAAAAAGTGTATGCCATCCATTAAGATTTCCCAATGTATCAAAATCAGAACTAATGTTCAATTTGGGAACAGCTGTAGTTCGCGTTACAGTAACTAATTGAGTCGTTACTTAAAATAAAATAATTATTTTGAACCAAGTCTCATAATTCTCATAATTTTTCAAAAATAATCGGATAAATTTATTTATTAAGAAAAATTAATAGTTGTATCCTTTTAGGTCTAAAACAGAGTTTTTTAAAAGTCACAAGTCTCAAGTAAAGTCCAAGTCCGGACTTTTTTTTTAGACCTAAAAGGATACAGCTATTTATTGTTCTATTAACTATGGACTTTTTTTCAAAACTCCCAGTCATGTATTTTATTTTTTAAATTAAACTTAGCCAAATAAAAAGCATTGGGAATCTATCAGTCAGAATCAAGGGAAAATAAATGATATTTTTGTCGCCCCAGGTGGTTATTATTGAAACGAAGCAAGTATTGGACTTTTAAAAATAATTAAACAGTAAACATATTTAAATATTATTAAAAATATTCTTAAATATTATTAAATTAAAATGACCATTAAAATTGACCGAAAAGGAAAGATTTTTGAATTTTTCACCATTTTTGTATCTGATCTTTGGGATACCCCCACACCTCAATAATTTTTCCAAAATCAGAAACTAGACAAAAATTTTTTAATTTTTTAATTTAAAGTCAATAAATTTTGACCAAAAAGTAACCATATTTTTAAAAATTTCCAATTAATAATCTTTCAGAAATTAGAATTTTTATTAAAAATTTAAAATTATTGTTTTCGTTTTCTTAATAAAACAAATTGTTTAAAAAATCATTTTTTTAAAATAAAACATATAAGGATTATAAGAACAAATTTTTTTATTCAATAATTTTTTAATGAATTTTCAATTACTCTATATTTTTCTTATATAAATCATTAAATTTGAGTTTACTGTGTTAAAGGGTCCCTAAAATTTAAAGCTTTTTCAATTTAAGCTATATTTAAAGGTTTTTTTGGGAAAATTATTTTAGACATGATAATTCGTTTTCGTTTTGGTTGTGCTTTTAGATAATTCTTCGGCACAATTGTTCTTTTTTAGAAAGTTGTTTATCGAATAAACTTATTTTTTTGACATATTTAAGAAGTCCTCAGAATATAGAAAAGATATTTTAAAAAAATACAACATAGTGAAATATTTTTTTAATATTTTAAGATGATGTATTGCCTTGTAAGCACCTTCTACAGAATGTATTTTAAATATTTTGAAAATTAAATAAAATAAAATAATTTTTTTGAATTAAGCTTTTTTCAAAGAATAACTTAATTTAGATTCCACATTTAAATTCTTTTTTATAAAAAGAAATATACTTAATTATAATTTTAAATTTTAAAACCTAAAAAACTAGCTTATTTTTTAAAATGCGTTTAATTAAACTAAATTACATGGTTGGCCTTGAAGGTAGATATCATCCAAAGCAATATCACAAGAAGAACGGCCAAAGATTGATCGATTGGCCGAAAATTCAAGACTGTAAAATCCAATGGGAAGTTTAATTTGTGCTTGAAGCCACTCGTTTTTTTGTCTGCCCGACAATGACCAAATAATATCTGTTTCATTCAGAATTACTTCAAGCGTTCCAATATGCGCTCCACTCATATGATACCAGAATTTTAATTCACTTTCTGAAGCCAATGATACATTTTGAGAAAATATACACTTTTCATTTTGATCTAGTAAAAGTTTGCCATTGCACAAGGCATAAAAGCTGTCACCAGTTCGATCTTCTGTTGGCCCTGATGTTATCGACGGAGATGAACCAGTATATCGAATAAAATATCTATTCGGAGTAAAATTGCACCAATCTGAGTCAAAATTGCATGATATTTGAGAATTATCTTTTTTTAAATAATTTAATTATACAAAACATTAATAATTTTATCTAAAATTACAATCTTGTGCTTTGACTGTCAAAAGTGTAGTGGAAAAAAAAATAAATAAAATTTTGTTCATTTTTTTAAAGTTTATTTATAAGATATCAAAAGTTTTCTTATATATTTTAGATTCGATTTTAATTCGAAACAATTATCTAATCATTTTATGAATTTTGTCTCTAAATGTTTAAAGATTGAGGCAAAATTATTTTAAGAAGAATATTTTATTAAATGTTTTCAAGTATAAAAAAATCAAATTGAATTAAAAACTATCATTTAATAAATTATTATTAAGAAGTTTAATTGAAAGATTAGATAAAACAATTATTATAATTCTATTTTAAAACGCATTTTGATAAGTTTTTTTAGAAATCACTTATAAATTCATCAAAATAATAAATGTATCAAAATATACAGATAAAGTTGATTGTTTTTGGCTTAGAAATTTTGCAAATCAGCAATTTTATTTTGATTTAAGATAGTTTAAAGGTGATGAATTTTTAGAATTTTTGTTTTTTTTGTATAATTAAATTAATTGAAATTTGGTACAAAAGAACAGTACAAAATTTTGTCTCTGAATGATGTTTCAATATACTGGCAAACATAGTAGTGTAGTATTTTAAGAGTTGTTTAAAAGTACAAAAAGCATTTTATAGAAAAAAATTTATTTAACAAAAAAATGGTTGCAATGCAATTTCTTAAAATATATATGATATATATAAATAATGAATCATTGATTTTCGTAATTATTTTCTTTTACATCTTATTTTTTAAAAATGAGAAGTTGTATGATCATAGAGTATTAAAAATTGGGTTGTATAGAATTTTTTCCATGACTGATGAGTCTTTGTTTTAACACAAGTTATCTAAAACTACTTTCAATTTTATTTTTGTAATTTGAAATTTTAACAGAGTAGATTTAAGTTAAACAAATGTTCAATTAAACCTAATTACTCGGTTTTTAGATACTCAAAAAATTAATGTTTTCAACAACTGTTAAATTCTGTTAAAATATGATGAAATTCCCAATATATCTTATTTAAAATCAGCAAAGCTTTGGCCGTAACAAAGATGTTAATTTTAAATTTAAAATTGAAAAATTAAAGCTTAGATTTTATAAATTTAAATTCAACGAAAATTTATTTAACAAAAAAATGGTTGAATCAAAACAATTTCTTAAAAAATACGAAAATTTTAGAAGAATTTGTTAACTCTATTCAATAATTTTATAAATGTAAAATTTTATTTTTTAGTTTTTTCCAATTTTTTCATATATAATTTTACCATTATATTTTTACCATATTGCATATTCTAACATTAATTTTTGAGAAATTTGTAATTTAATTCATAATAGTTTTTTTTTTCATTCATTCAGAGTTTTTTCTTTTTTTTTCAAATGAAAAAAAGTAATTTTTCTATTCTTTTTTTTCTAAAGATATAATCTATTTTAACCAAGCAATGGATACTAATTAGTTTAAAATAAGACAAAAACCTTGAATTCACATAACCGATTAATTAAATAAAAATACAGTAGTCTAGTTTATTCCCAAAAAATTATCTATTTTAGGGGAAATACTTTCCATGGAATTATTTAATATTTTAATTTTTTTTGATCCATTCTAGTGTCAAGTTCCAAAGTTTAATGGCAGTTTGCTCATCAACAGCATACTTTAGATAGCCTTCATAAGATTTATATGCGTCTTGAAAATTGTCTTTAAGCTTAGCAAAATCACAATTTTCTAGATAGAATCCTCCTTTTTCTTCTAGTTCAGGTGCGATTGCTGCCCAAACAGTTGTACTGGCGCCTTGTTCTGGAGTTTTCAAGTCAGAATTTTGATTACCATGTTCATCAACAATTTTTAGTTGAATCTTTTCATTTTCGCTTAAATTTTCATACACTTTCTTAAATCCAGGAGTAAATATTCCACCTGGCATTACAGAATTTGAAAAAATTCCTTTTTTTGAATATAATTTTGTCAAAGCTACTGAATGAAGTGCATTGGCAGTTTTTGATTGACCATAGCTTAACCATTGATCATATGGCCTTTTTTTGAAATGAATATCTTCAAAGTGAATGTCTGAAAAAGCGTGAGCTAGAGAAGAAACTGAAATAACTCTTGAGTTTTTTCCAGTCAATTTTGCTCCCTGTTCTAGTGCTGGCAAAAGACCATAGGTAAGTGCAAAATGGCCGATATAATTTGTTCCAAATTGCAATTCGAAACCATCTTTTGTGTATTGCAACGGGAAGCCCATAGCAGCAGCATTATTTACTAATATGTTAAGAGGTCTCTTTTTTTCTAAATAGTCTCTTACTAATTCATTTATACTTTCTAGTGAATCTAATTCTAGATGTTTAATCTCTAATTTTTGGTTTCCTGTACTTTTTGATATATCTTCAGCTACTTGTTTAAGTTTCTCCATGTCTCTGGCCAAAAGAATTACTCTTGCTCCAGCTTGAGCAAATGCTCGAGCTGTCTCAACACCAATTCCTGACGATGCACCTGTTACCATTACCTCAAAACCATTCAAATCGTGACCATTTATTACTTCTAGAGCAGTGGATTTACTATTAAATTTTTTATTCGACATTTTTAAATACTATCTAGTACTTGACTTAAAAACCAATCTATTTTATAGCTCATTTTGATTACTTAAGGTGTTTTGAATCTTTTATTATGATATTTACTTAGTAATTAAAATTTTGATAAAATGTTGCTTAGTAGATTTTTAAGATTGCCTCACATAATTTTTATTATAAATTAAAAATGATTAACTTTTTTTTTTAAGTAAATACAAGAAATATTGATAAACTGGCAACATTTCTTCATTTTCTTTCAGAAATTTAAAGATTTAGTTTACTTTTTTGAATTTTAACTTTGAAAATTTTTTTTTCCGTTAAAATTTAAAATAAAATTTTTTAACGATGATTAAAACTTTATCATGAACTTTAATTTGTATAATTAAAAGTTTTTCGAAGACTTTAAACAATTAGCCCGATAATATAACAATCGATAGAAAAAAAAACTATTTTAATTTATTTTCCCTAGATTTAATTTTTAAACTTAAATTTATAATGAAATGCTTTGACATTTTACTATTAAAATAATTTTTGTTAAATTAGAATTTGAAAAATATTATAATAATAATAAGCTACCATAGACGGCTTCCTTACTACGACTTACTAAGGAAGCCGTCTTTGGTAGCTGTTTTACAGTGACCATTGAAAATAGGTTGGCCTGTGACTGTTTTAGACAATTGGAGAGGATACGGCGCTGCTGTTCCGGCTGTCGATGAGGAATAAGGCCTAAGAAACACGGGGGCTCCGGGGCCCGATGTTTGCACGAACTGTTCTTGAACTTGTTTACATCGAAGCACTGATAATTGTCTCAGATACGTTATTCCATTCTCTGATGACACGATTTGTGAAGAAGTTTTCTCTTTGGGCGCAGTTGGTAGGTGCTTGGACGGAGAGATGCCTTATGCCCTTTAATACCCTGGGAAAGCGAGCACTAATGCGAGGGAGGTTTGACCGACTCTGTTCTAATTAAGCCGTTTCTAATCTTGAACATTTGAATTATATCTCTGCTAGGGTTGCGCATCGAAACATTTCTTGTTTATCATTTCTAAAAATTTAAGTTTTCGAAAAATTTTAATCGAAAAGATAAATTTTTTAATTTAATAATTTTTATCGAAAATTTATTCTTATGATTTAGACTAATCCTTTTCTTTTCTTATATCGAAACATTGTGGCAAATTGAAGCTTCTAATCAAAATTTTTATGCTCATGCTCAAAAATTATCTTTTAAAATAATTTTAAGAGTGTTTGAAATAATAAAATTTAATACAGAGACATATTTTCATGTGTAGCAAACTATGTTAAACAATATCTGAGTGTTTTGCATAATTCTGCATGAAGAAATTTTTTGCAGAAATGTGCATTTATAAAATTCTAAGTTTAACATTGAATGTTAATTTTGAAAATGTGTTCCTGCAAAATAATTTAAATATTAAAATAACTTAAAAACATTTTTTAAATGAAAAATATTGAGCATGATCATTTTAATTTGATCATACAGTATGTCACAAAAAGTTAGAATCAAACTGAAAAAAATAAAAATATTGTTTTTTTGCAATTAAAAAAATAGTT
>VANL01001142.1:0-16923 GCA_006352455.1 Brachionus sp. 'Tiscar' | reverse complement strand
CCTTCTGTTTTGTCCGGTATCCAGCAATTTTTTTTACCATCAAAAGGCTGTGCTTGCATCTTGATTCTATCCGCTTGAGGTACCAATAGATACTTAAGAGATTCAACAACCTCTGGATCGTTCATATCAGCATACATTTTTGCTTAATAGTTTAAAATAGTTCTCTCTTTTCTAAATAAAATCAAGTGAAATTTATAAAACGCAAAATACAATTAGAAAAGAAAATTTAGTAACAGACTATTTAATAGATTTTCTTTTGCAGTTCACCTCTTTTTATATCTATTCAGCTAGAATCATTTTTGAGAACCTATCAGTCTTAAAATCAGCGAATAGGAAAAAAATTAAATAATTACTAAGGAAGCTAACCTAATTTTATCTTTGTTTAAAATAGCTAAAAAAGGAATTTGAGATAAATCAATTGAATAATTTATTTTTCAATGATTACACATGAAGAAACGGTGCGCTAGAAAAAAATCGCATCAAGCTCGACCTAATTCGGCCTACGCCAGCCGACATCCTTTTCCTATGCGAATAATTTCAAATTTCAATTGTTTTAATTCATGGAAATTGGCTTGATTTGCGTCGGTTTTTATACGCTTAAAGTCTTGATGAGATTGAATGCTTATCAGCAGTTTTTTGTTATCAAAAACTCGGCAGCCAGTAAGCTAGCACAAGCAGAAGTTATTTGATAGAAAAAATCATCATCAATATCAAGATAGTTTTTATAAATAAATTAAACTTAATAAAATAAATTATATTCGACTAACTCACAATTGTAACGGAGGGAATCAATGAGAACTAAGTTTGATTGATTTATCTTAATGCGATATTTGCTATATGCTATACCTTTCATAAGATTGAAAAGATAAACCGATTCGAATGAGATATTCGGCAAATAATTTATGATCCGAAGTTAAAGAATCCGTGCAATTTATTTCAATAAGAAGGTGGAATAATATATGTTATTCAATTTTAATTGCCTATAAAAGGCATTTTATGAAAAATGTTAAACTTTTTAAAATTTGTTGGTACTCAGAGGTTGAAGGCAGGATTTTGATATGAAGGAATCCATTTTGTTTTAAAAAATGAGATATGCTTCAAATTTGAGCTAAATTCATTTTATATTAATCTCGTATTATATTTATTTGTATAAAAAATAATTAAAAGTATAAACATAGAAATTTAAAATCAATTAAAAAATATTTTGCAATAACACTGCCTTCATTGTTGGTGATTAATTCGAATTAAAATATTCGCAAAAATTTTCTACTATTCAATTTACAAAAATATAAAACTAAGAAATGAAATTCCATTATAATTGAATTTTTTTTTAATAAGCTTCAAAAAAAAATTTTTAAAGATAAATTAAAATTAAATAAAACACTTTAAAAAAATACTGCAACTTAGTGCAACATAACTATTTTGTTGCACCTTTTTTACCTAAAGCAATTTTTCTGATGTAAATAAAAGACCAAAATAAAACATCAATAAGATTTAAATTGATTATTGATTTTGTTTACCTAAAAAGAAAAGAAGATTTTTATTTTGATCAATTCAAGACATAAAAATAAGTTTTACAAATTTATTGATTATTATTAAATTTATCAAGGAAGAATTTTTGTTCTTTTTGTTTTTGAAATTTAAAATACCATTTATAAATACGATATTAACCTCCTAAATATTTTAAAATTCTTTCAAAAAATGTTTATCTAATTTTTGAATAAATTCCAAACGAAGCTTTAAATTATCTTTTTCTTTATTTTTAAAAAGTCGATTTCGTTTTAAAAAATACTTTTTTTTATCTAATAAAAGAAATTGCTTTAAAGTTTATTTAAATATGTATATGAATGAATAAGCTTGTTATTTTTTCCAATAAAATATTAGTGACTTTATGAATATTTCAATAAATTTTTTTAAAGTATTTTAACAAGAGTATTTGCTTTAATAATTAACTTTTCAATCTCTTTTAAAAAAATCGCTTTCATTTTGTCTATAAAAAGCATAAATATATTTTAAATAATTGATAAAAACGTTTTTGTAAAATTGTTTTTATTGAATTGTTTATAATTAAAAAAGATATGTATCAAAAATCAAGTTCTATCATTTTCTTTAGTTGTTAAATTAAATGCGATTTATAAAAAAAATCCAATTAACAAAGCAAAAATTATTTTAAATATGAAACTTAAACCATATATTTTTGTTTTATTTCAAATAACCGAATTCAAAACTATCCAAGCAGGATTTGTATTATTTTCTCTTTAAGTAATTTATGTCTTGAAAACTATAACTTAAATTTTTTTTAATTACTGAGTCTGATAAATTCTGTTTTATTAATATGATTGCTCTATTTTTGCTAAATCTAATTGTAACTCATTTCAAAAAAATAAATAATTAAAAAATTAGACTAAATAATTTTTTTGATTTTAAGAAGTAATAAACTAAAAAATTTTGTAAAACTTCTGAAAATTGAATCTTTTTTTTAATTACTTCTTAATTTTGAGAATCAAACATTTTTAACAAATTGAAAAAATAATTGTAATATTCAGGATTTATAAATGATTAAGTAAATTAAATAAATCAATGATTATTGATTATTATTCAATCGACTTTCAACTTTAAATAATATTAATAACTAATTTTAAATTAATTAATATATGTTTTTTAAATATAATAAACACTTTTGTTATATTAGAGGCACCCGTCTGTCTAATAACATTGAAATTATAAAATTGAAGTATTGAAATGATTGATTGAATTTACCCTAGGAATTTTTCTTTTCAAGAATATAAAAAAATTCTTTAAATTCTTATGCTATCTGACTAAGATGATTTATAAATTATTAAAAAGTGAAGAATCAGAGATGATTTTTGGTATTTTCTCAATTTTCTCAAAGCTTCGTGGTTTATTTTTTTATAGTTTTATTAACCAAGAATTAACATGTTTGAAATACAAAAGGAAACAAAAATAATACAAATTTATCAAGAGAGGACAAGAAGCGAAAAAAAAATTATTTTTGCAAAAAAATGTAACAAATCAGTATTAGATGAGTGAAAATATTCAATTGCCAGTTGAAGCAATGCAGAAAGTCGATGAAAGATCAAAAATGGAACTTTGTTAAATTATTGTTATTTGTCAACAATTGAAATTATTTTTTTTATTAAATGGTCAATTTTTAATAACCAAGTCAATAAATTTAAGGTTTATTTTAAAATATCAAAATAATTGTTCCTAAAAATTCTGTCTTATTGTATTCAAAATCTTTTTTTTCTGAATGTAACACTAATTTCACCAATAAATTTAAAAATATTGACAAATTAAAAAAAATAAAAAAATAAATTAACAGAATTATTTATTGAAAATAATTAATCAATATTTCAGTCTATTTAATTTTCAATAGTTTTAATGCATAAATGAAAGCAAATTTAAAGTTAACTTTACCTTTTTTAAACTTTGTTTAAAAATATTTCAATATTAAATTAAAATTGAATTTTAAAATTTAATTGAATGTAAATTTTATTCAGAGAGAAATTATAAAGACTAAAGCGCTGATTATTACGCAATTGTTTAGGATTTATCAGCTGCTATTTATTTTGTATTTTTTAATTTAAATAAAACTTTTATTTAAAAATTTTAATGTTAAATTTTTTTTGCTTTCAAATAATTCTAAACAGTTATTCATTTTGAATTTTTAGTAAAAATATAACATTTTTTTAATTTTCTCAAAATTTTATTAAAAATTTCGGTTAATCTTCAATATTTTTACGATTTATTTATTGAGTTTAAATTCAAATTTAAATAGTAAAGTATCTGTCTATGATTTGAAAAAAAAATTATGCAAAGTCAAGTAGCTTACATATTTAAAAAAAAAAAAAGTAATTACGTGTCTTTATTCAATCTAAAATTTCAAAAAATGCATTACATAAAAAAGTGAGAGATGAAAACTTAATCTTTAAATAAAAGGAAAAGAGCAAAAAATAAAATATTTTATCTCTAAAAAAACAAATTTTAATTATACAAGCTTTTTTTATGAAAAAAAAAAGTTTAATTTCTCGATAGATTAAACTTAACTACGTGGTTTTTACCTTCACATTACATAATTTTTAATTTGATTTTTTTGTTGGTCAAATTTTAGAGATGTTTCTTTGGGACTGGTTCAGCGGAATCCTGAACTTTCTAGGTTTATATAAAAAATCTGGAAAATTGGTCTTTCTTGGTCTTGATAATGCAGGCAAAACAACACTACTTCACATGCTAAAAGATGATAAATTAGCTCAACACGTTCCAACACTTCATCCAACATCCGAAGAGCTAACTTTAGGAAATATACGTTTCACAACATTCGATCTAGGCGGACACGCACAAGTACGTAAAGTTTGGAAAGATTATTTTCCAGCAGTAGATGCAATTGTGTTTCTAATTGATGCCTGGGACCGACCAAGATTCAGCGAATCGATTGTTGAATTGGATTCTTTGTTGTCAGATGAACAACTTGCAGAGTGCCCTATTCTAATTTTAGGAAACAAAATTGACAAACAAGGAGCTGCAGGTGAACAAGAATTAAGACAAGTTTTCAAGCTCTATGGTCGTACCACTGGTCAAGTATGACTTATTTTAATATTTAATCATATTTTTCATCTTGATTACAAAGGGAAAAATTCCCAGAGAAAAACTAGGTGTTAGACCGATGGAGCTTTTTATGTGCAGTGTGAAACAACGTGAGGGATATGGTGAGGCTTTTAGATGGTTATCTCAATATTTGTAAAGAAAATTAATAAAAAAATCCAATTATTTATTTTTTAATCTAAATAAAAAATAAAAAAAATTTATTTTGAATTTTGAGCTGTCCGTTTCTTAATTTGATTGTTAGATAAATTCAAAACAGGCGATATTACAAGCTCACAGCAAAATGAATAATAAATATTTGGATTGAATGAAATCAAAGAAAAATATGATAGCATCCACGGAATTCGCATTATTGAAAAAACAATCAAAATCTTAAAAATAATTTTAATTTATTTTATTAAATCAAACAATTTTTTTACTTTTACAAAAGTTTTGGTTATTTCCCAATGTTTGGAATTTTTGAATATTTTATTTCTAATTTTTGGCATATTTTGTCGGTTTAATATTTTCAATTCAGATTGCTTGTTTATGGCTGACTGCTGAGTGTGAGAATAAAAAATGAACGACTTTCGAATAATAGTTTTTTTGTAAACATACCGAATAAGAATTATATACATGAAAGATGTCAAGAACCAATTGATACCAATTACAAATAGAATGAAATAATTATAAAAGTAAATTAAATATTCTCTAAAACAAAATTGAATTGATTTTTGTTGAAGAAACTGGGAACAATCTGGAAAAAAACTTGTTAGAATTATTTCATAGCAATTGTTCATTAGAAGACGAGCTAAACTAGTGGACGCAATCAAAACTGTTATTGTGTAAAAAATGCGAAAAAACCGCTTCAAGTTTAAACGAATTTTGGTGCATATGAATATAAACCGATCAATGGCCATCAAGATTAGAAGATTGTTATAAACAAACATTATAAAATCAGTTATTGAATACAAAAATTTGCACACAAAATTTGATTCTAGGAGCTTAGTTTCTCTTAAAATGTAATAGGGTATTGCTATTAATGTAAATAAGATATTGACCAGAAACATATGTCTTTTTATATAGTCTGCTGAAATTTTTCTTCGAATTTTAAAAGTTAAATAAACAGACCAGCTATTTAGGGATAATGAGAGTATAAATAAAATACACATGAAAATGAAAAATGAAACCGAAAAGATCGTTTCGGGCATTTTTTGCTCAAATTCATAGCTAAAATTCATTCTTTGCTTTCATGCTAAAATAAATAAATAATTATTTAACAAATTAAATTTTTAAAAATTAGTTATAATCAGTATTTGGTTTAAAAATCAATCATTTTATCCTAAATTTTCAACTAATTTAACACTAACAAATCTTTCGTGACTCAAGTAAAAATTAAAGAATCTAATTTTAAATTTTTAAATTTTTTCTTCAATGTAGTTAATTTTTTTCTTAAATGAATATTTGCTCTTAATATTTACTAATTTTTTTTTTAATTTTAATTTATTGAATAATTTTGATCTCGTCTATTAAAAGATGAGCTTTTTACGTAAGAGATAAAGTCTAATTACGTATTAAATGTCTTACTTAAATTTTAGGGTAATCTTAATTATGATTTTTCAACAAATTTAATTAAAATGAGATATAACATTTTCATCTACTCAATATTTTCGATAATTTTGAAAAAATCATTTTAAAAAGGGATGAGAATAAGGCTTTTTATATTAAAATCTAAAATTTATTGGTTATCACAAGTGGCCTTTATTTCAAATAATTAGAAAATAATTGATTTTTTTGATGAGGAAAATTTGATCACGATTTTGTTAAATAGTAAGATCTTAAACTATCTGAAATATTTGGTGAATAATAAATTAAATTAAATATTATCAAAATGATCAATAATACTCAATGTTGTTGATTGAAATTCAAATAAGATTGTTTTTATTATTTTATTTAATATAACTCAACTGTATCCTGTTGTTCAAAGATTTGTAATTAGTTGATCTAATTTAAAATTTAATTAAGGTTAAATTTTAATCAAAGAGATAACATTTTTCTGAAAAATCAATCATTAATAAATTTAAGATTAGAACCAAAAACGTGAATATGAATTCTTTCTTCTTTTATATAAGATTGTTAATAAATATTTTTTAAATTCAAAATTGAAAAAAATGAGATTAAAATAATAGCTTGAAAACAAAATTTTGATAATTATATATATATATATATATCAATTAAAAATACTTAGATGGAAAATCAAAGAGAATATTTTTAAAATATTTCAAGCAATTACCTTAAGATTTTAGTTTAAGAAATGGTTTTAGGATAATTGAATTATTCTCCTTTTTTACTAAAAATTTTCAAAAATAATCATAGACCTTTAAGAATGCATAGTATGTTTTTTTTATAAAGGATAATTTAACATCAAAAATAACTACTGATGTATAAACTATAATTTAAATTTGTTTAGAAAATCAATTTTAATATTTTTATAATATTTTTTATCAAATAATTTAGAAAAATTATATTTTAAAAATCTCGAGTCTTGTATGTTCAAGTAGTTTTTGTCTTGTAAGTTCTTTGATATATCCACTCTATAAATTGAAGTTCATAATTTTAAATACACCACTGTTGTAGTAAAAATCACTAAAAATGATTTTTATCAAAACAATTCTAGTGTTATTTTATGTCTTTTATTGATTCATTATTCAAATTATTCATTACTCCCTGATAAAAGTATTTAAAGTGTAAAACAAAATTAGAAAAAAAAATTTTCTTAAAGAAGATTTTCTTAAAGAGATGTTAAACTTATAAGATCTCGACTAAAATTTTTTTAAATTTGTATTATTATTTTTAATATAATTATAAAACTAATTTCAAGCTAACAAATAAATTATTTTAAATGAAATTAATTTATAAGCAAAAAGTTTATTACAACTGATTATTATTTCTATTTAAAAAATATACTAAAATTAAAATTAGACTTAAACTTTAAAAAATTTTTTGATTATTTATACAAATGCAAAGGAATTAAAAGAGGGTATTTTTGAATATTCTTATGAATCTTATGAATGTCTCTGTAGTACGGGGCGCATGTTTTAAACCCCTTTCATTAAAAAATGGGGGACCAGTTTCGACTGGGGATTTTGATAATTATGGCTTAGATCATCAACTCGATGCAGTCACCTCTGTGTCAGATCACCTCGTGTCTTATATATTTTTAAAGATTTTTTTCAAAAATTTAAGTAAAATATTTCATCTACAAGAAGAAGGCTCATCAAATAAAGAACATAATAAAGTAAAGCACCAATCAAGCCTGATTTTGGCATTGTTCAATATTTCTAAAATTTTTCTTTTTCTGAAAGATAAAAATTTAATATGAAAAATGTTTAAAAAAAACCGCAACAAAATTTAACATGCTATTTTACAATTTTTTACTAAATATTCAGACAGATTTTGTTATTGATTGAAATTTGATTGATTTAAAATTTGTTTCCGAGATAATAAGGATAAGTTACAGATTTAAATATTTCGTTATAAAGCTCTGACATTATTTGAAATATAAAATATAATAGTTGCCTTCTCTTTAAATGAAAAAACTAAGAAATTAAGGTTATCTTGTAAAATCTAATTTATTAAATTATGTCATAAAATAAATCTTTTTTAATTTAATTTTAATTAAGAAGATTAATAAGTAAAATGGAAATGTTTTTAATTTAGATGAATTTTTATTAAAATTGCAGTATCAAAAAATGATTTGCATTTTATTTTAATTTAAGACTTAAGAATTTAGTAATATTTATTTTTATTATTTCAATTTTTTAGAAAATACTTTTTTCTTATTAAAAAACCAAATTGAAATTGAAAAAATTTTGACAAAATAAAATTGATTTTTTAAAAATAAAATTAAATAATCGAAATTTATTCTGTAGCGTCTTGTTGCACAAAATAATCAACTTAGACTAATGCTTTTACTAAAATTATAAATAAATTAAAGAATGCATAAAATAATTTGTCTGCATTTTTTCGCATTTCAAAAATTCTGCTCAAAATTTATAATTTAAAAGCATTTATACATTCGTTAATAAAAATAAAAATTACAGAGCTTTATGCGTTAGAACCCTTAAAGCTGATATTTTAAAATATTTTCCATACAAAATTTTACCTAAAACTTTTGGACTTTAATTTTAAAAATAGGCTTTTTTTTCAATAGAGGGCTATAATGAATAAACTTATTTTGAACGGCTCAAAAAAACTCTTGGGCTCTTCACTGAACAAAAACGTACTTAAATCCCGAACAGGTACATTAAAATTTTATTCATAAATAATTTTTAAAAAAAGTTGGCTAAAAAAATAACTTTAGTCTTACTGTCAACAAATGTTCCACAAAGTTCGCCTGATAATCGAGTAGAAGTTTTTGTTGATGATAAACCAGTTCTTGTTGAGCCTGGAGTCACTGTTTTACAGGTATCTTAAATTCTGAAATTAGTAAAAACAATATCTTATTGAATAAAAAGGCTTGTGCTGAAGCTGGTGTTGAGATTCCGAGATTTTGCTATCATGAACGACTTGCTATCGCAGGCAATTGCCGAATGTGTCTAGTTGAAATAGAGCGAACCCCAAAAGTAAATTCAAAAGAACAAAATATTTGAATTTTTCCATTACATAATTTCATTAAAGCCTGTAGCATCATGCGCCATGCCGGTTATGAAAGGCATGAGAATCAAAACAGATTCTCCAGCAACTAAAAAAGCTCGTGAAGGAGTTATGGAGTTTTTGCTTGTTAATCATCCACTAGATTGTCCAGTTTGCGATCAGGGTGGCGAATGCGATTTGCAAGATCAGGCTATGGCATTTGGCAGCGATCGATCCCGTTTTACAGATATATTATTTTCGGGAAAAAGAGCTGTTGAAGACAAAAATCTGGGACCATTAGTAAAAACAAGCATGAATCGATGCATTCATTGTACTCGTTGTGTTCGCTTTGCCAGTGAAGTTGCAGGCGTTGATGACCTAGGAACAACTGGTCGAGGCGGAGAAATGCAAATCGGTACCTATGTTGAAAAGTTATTAGCTACTGAAGTAAGTGGGAATGTCATTGACCTATGTCCAGTTGGCGCTCTTACATCAAAGCCATATGCTTTTACTGCCAGGCCATGGGAATTAAGGTACATGAAAAAAATCATACTAAATTAATTTTTTTTTAATTTTTTGTTTAGAAAAATTAGCTCAATTGATGTCTTAGATGCTATTGGTTCAAACATTGTGGTTCAACATAGAGCAGGAGATGTCATGCGAGTTTTGCCAAGACTTAATGAGGATATTAATGAAGAATGGTTAGATGATAAAGCCAGATTTTCGTATGATGGCTTGCGACGTCAAAGATTGGTGACCCCAATGGTTCGTGGGCATGATGGCTTACTGAAGCCATGCGAATGGGAGGACGCATTTTATGCAGTTGCTGACAAATTAAGCCAAGTAAATGGCTCTCAAATGGCTGCTTTGGCTGGAAATTTAGTAGACGCAGAATCTTTGGTTGTCTTAAAAGATTTAATGAACAAACTCGGAAGCGAGAATTTATTTGTTGAAGAGTCATTTCCAAGTCAAGGAGCTAGCACAGATCTAAGAACAAATTATGTTTCAAATGCGAGTATAAATTCTATTGAACAAGCTGACTTGGTCTTATTGATAGGAACAAATCCACGATACGAAGCTCCGATGTATAATACCCGTATTAGAAAAAGTCTTGTTCACAATGAGCTAAAGGTAGCACTTTTGGGCTCCAAGGTCGATTTGTCCTATGAATATGACTATCTTGGTGATTCTGCTCAAGTTTTAGAGGACTTGCTAAACGGCAAACACGAATATAACAAACTTTTGGCTCAAGCCAAGCGGCCATTGATTGTTCTTGGTTCGAGTGCTTTGCAACGCAAAGATGCTGATTCTCTTTTTAATCTAGCAACTAGGTTATCTGAAAAATTAAGAATTCAAAACGGATGTCCAAATAACTGGAAAGTATTTAATGTTCTTCATAGGGTAATGTCATTTTAAAAATTTTATTCAAAAGTATAAAAAAATTCAAAAATTAATTTAACAGTGGGCATCTCAAGTAGCTGCTTTGGACATTGGTTACAAGTCAGGAGTTGAGCAAATAAAAAATCAAAAACCAAAAGTTTTATATTTAGTGGGTGCTGATGAAGATTTGGTTTCTCGCAGTGAACTAGGTGAAGACACGTTCATCATTTATCAAGGTCATCATGGCGATCGTGGTGCTGAAATAGCTGATGTTGTTTTGCCAGGCGCTGCTTATACCGAAAAATCCGGAACTTATGTTAACACTGAAGGAAGAGCTCAACAAGCTTCGTTTGTTGTTGCCCCGCCTGGTAAGGCAAGAGAGGATTGGCAAATACTGAGAGCTTTGTCCGATATTCTGGGCAACCCATTGCCATATGACGATTTAGATGGTTTAAGAAAAAGAATGACCCAAGTTAGCCCAACGCTGACTAGTTATGACCGTATTGAGCAAGCTAGCTTCATGCCTTTGAGTGTACAACTAGGCCAAGTATTTTTTTATTCTTTTTATTTTATTTATTTATTTTATTTAATTTAATAAGAAATTTAAAACTGCTTTGTCGAAAGAACCGATTAGAGCTGTACAGACAGAATTGAGTGATTTTTATATGACTAATTCGATTTCAAGAGCATCGTTGACCATGGCTCGCTGCGTACAAGCTTATAAAAAAAACAATGAACCTGTAAAGCAAACACAGGCTAATGCCAATCCTTAAAATTATTTCAAAGTTTATAAATTTAAATAACAAAAATTTTGGAAATAAATGGTCTTATTTTTTAGATTTAAAAATAAATATTTAAAAATTGAAAAATTAAAAAAAAATTAACTTTTAAAAAAGAATAAAACAAACGCCCAAAAAAAAATAAAATTTAATTTACATAGTTAATGCACAGAATATCATGTCATGAAAGACCCAGTATTTAATTATTCGAAAATATTTTTACACATTAAAAAACAAAAAATATATTCCGTAGAAAAATCTTCAAAATAAATCTCACTTTTGTACCGGAAAAGGAGATGAGCACCTACTCATTATCCGCTAGGATATGGGTGAAGCAATTATTAAATTTCTTTAAGCAACCTCTTTTTTTACTTATAAAAACTTTATCTTTAAAAAAAAACTCCATTTAATCGATAGTCATGTGTCGTAAAAATTTTCTATTTAAGTCAAATAAAATCTAAATTTATTTTGAGACCAAATTTAAACTATTTAATATGAATATCTAAAAATTGTATTAAATTTTTTATTTGATTTTTTGTATTTTTTTCTCTAAATCTCACTTTAAAAACAACGAATACTATTTAACTTCAAAATTTTATACATTTCTAAAGGTTTATATCTAATTGAATAACTAAATCATTTATTGATAGTAAAAAGAAAAAATTAGCTAAAAAAAAAAAAAAGTATAAAATTACTTTATTTTTAATAAGTAGCTAAACAAAATTGAAAAAATATAAAAAATAAATTAAGTTTTTTAGCTGTTTTGGTATTTGAATATTAGAGCTACTTTGATTTGGCTTTCGACCTCTTTTTTTGTCTTATTTACAAATATTATTATTTAGCGTTTTTTTTCAATGCTTAAATCAAGTTTTTGCTCACAGGTTAAATGTTTTGCCCAATACTTACAGTTCCAAACAATCATTTCCCATGCATCTATATTAATATCAGCAACATAAAAAGTATTATTTCATTTTTTAAATTCATCAAATGAACGTCATGTACATTTATTTAAAAAAAACTTTACCACTCTCTTGAGTTAATTCGTTTGTTTATTCAGTTGATGAAAAGATATAAAAAGTACGGGAACCGCTATTTAATTTAACTAAACGCTTATCTAACTTAACCCACTTAAGTCCATCCGTGTGTTGATATTTTAGGTTTTAAATTGAATGACTTACATGTTTCAAAAATTTAATTTCGATTACTCAACCAATCTGACAAGAGTTTGTTCATAAAAATAATAAAATGCGTATCAGTAATCGAAAGGTTGCTTTCACTTTTATGGCTTTATTGGTGGATTCCAATGCATTATTAGTACTGGAAAACCTTAGAAATATTTTTCATACCATCCAATATGATATTCAGTTAACCAGTATTTGTCACAATGCTCAAAAAAGTTATTTGAATATTTATAAAATCATCTTTAATTCCTTCCTTAATCTTTTTGTCGATTCTTCAAAATAAGTATTAAAATCATCATCTTTATCTTGTGTTTGTCTTCTGATAATTGATGTTTTTGTAGAAGAATCATAGTTGCCTTCGATCTAAATTCCTTTAGTCATATTTTTTTAAATTTTTTAAGTAATGTATATAAAATATTTATATTTTTTTTATCATACAAAAAAGAAAATTAGTTCAAATTTTCAAGATTTTTCAGCTTTTAGAAAATGGTTTAGTGGTAGTTGTTGAAATAAGTCTCTTGGGATTAAAGATTTATCTAAATTTTACTATTTATATGTGCACAAGCTCCGAAGACCTTTTCAGTCAAAATTGGTTCCTGTTTTGACTCGAGAGAGTATTTTACCAATCTATTATGCTTTGATTGAGATGAGTGAATTTTAACACGTAATAAATTTAAATCTTCTTTAAAAAATTCAAGCACATATTCCTCGTTTTTGTTAATATGTTCAAGTGTATATGAGATGTTATGCTTCAACTGATTAACACCAAAAGTAATTGATTGTTTATACACATCTTTAAACTCAGAAAACTTATCAAAATCGACTATTCTTAAATCGATTATAATTTTAAAAAAATTTGATTTTTTTCTCAAAGGAATAAAGCCAACGTTTCCGATCTTAGCATTTTAATTTGTTGTTAAGGAACATAAATGTAAAAAAAAGTATCTTAGTAATTTTGGAGTTGTGGATTTTTCGCTGCTGAGATTCTTAAAGAGATACACCCTTTTTTTGTTTAATTTAGTTTATTTTGATTATACTAAAATTTAAGGAAAATGGCTCAAGAAATTTAAAATATTATAAAATATTTTAAAGAATACCAAGAAACTGATTGAAGAATTGTCAAAAAATTTTAATACAAAACTGATAAAAATCAATTTGATCAATAAATTAATGTTGAAGTTTGCTACTTTCGAGAATTCTTTATTCAATTATTTCAATTTATTTTTAAAGAAAAGAAATAAAATTTTAAAATTTCAATTTTTTGCTTTATTTAATTTAATTTTTTTATTTCTTATGATTAATTTATAAAAATTAGAAAAATGATAATCGGATTTTCAATGGTTGGTTAGAAACAAGGATTTTCGTGACAATATTGAAATTTAAAAATTTTAAAAAGATTAAAAAAAAAGTCTTAAAAATAAAATTTTTGAAAATAGTTTTAAATAATCAAATTATGAAATTTGAATGTAAACTGAGATCAAATTTTTTATTTAAATTTGAAAAATTTTAATTCATTTTTAGAACATATGCGAACAAAAATTCTTTATTTACCTTTATAATCAAAATGATATGTTGGTGAACATTTAATGAGATTTTTTTATTTGATTAAAATTGGCTTCAGCATGGCAAAAATTAATATCCAATCGGTTTTAAAATTTTTTCAAGACTTTAATTAAATCATTTACTTTTTGGCTTTAGATATTAAAATTGGCTTCAGTTGAAAATTAATCACGTATTTTAACCAAATATCAAAGCTTTTAATAATTTTATTTACTCAACTCAGCATGAATTATATTGACATTTGAATGGAGCTTTTCTTTAATTTTTCTAATATAGTCAATTTATGATTGATTTTTGTTCTTTAAATTTTAAACAAATCGCCAAGTATAGCTTAATTTTTAAATAAATAGTAATAATAATATTTTAATGCTGTTTCAAAGCCAATGTTTCAATAATTTTTATATGCTTTTGTGAAAATTTCTTAACAGAAGTATGCCTAGATCTTAATAATCTTGCCCTCGTATTTACTTATGGTTTATTTTTTTAATCAATTGATTTTTTAGCATGATACTTGTACTAGGCTTCCGAATGCAAAACACCACTTAAGCAACGCATTTAGAAATAAACATTGTTCTTTGAGAAAAAAAAATTCCTTTGCATTCAGAAAAATAATAACAAATTAAAAAAGCCAAACTCAACAAGAAATCTTATATCAGTTATAAATTATTTAAAATCATAAAACTACTTTTTAGTGTTAAAATCTTATGATTTATTACTATTTAATTTAGATTATTTTTTTGCATTTGACAATGATAAGTCATTTAGACAAGCATTTATATAATTACAGTGATAGCATGGACATAAGGCCTCAGACCACACCAAATCAATCAAAGTCGATTGGCGAAAAGTCAATTTGCTCTCTAAAGCGTTCCAATTTACTGTCAAACCTTGCGTATAACCTCAGTAAAGGACACTATAACTTTGCAAGCGAACTTCTTAAAAATAAACTAAACAAAAAAAGCAATATAAATATTGATATAAATGTGAATGAGACTGTGAAATACGAACATTTAAAGCTTGAGATAAACAATTCGAATAAAAAATTTCTTCTTGGAAAAACACCATTAATTTTGTGTAACTATTTGAGGGAAAGTGATTGGGCTCTTAGTCTAACTCAGTTATTAATACAAAATGGAGCCATTTCGAGTCTGAAAGACCAATGTAACGGATGCAGTCCACTACATTATGCTTGTGCTTTGCTCAAGACAGAAATAATCGAATATTTGCTTCGAAATATAAACCAAAACCTTAATTATCTGATAGATAATAATGGAAATTCTCCTTTATTTTATCTTCTAGCATCTTATGCATGTTTGAAACACGATAAACAAGTGTTAATAGACGAAAAGATTCTAAAAGTGCTCAAAACTTATTTTAACTATTTGAAACATTTTAATCTTAAAATAAATACTCGCAACCAAAACGGTTTAAGCTTTTATGATTTATGGCATTTTATTACTATGAAAAAAAATTTTTTATTAGAAAATGTTGTTTTTAAGTTTACTTTAGAAGCTATTTTAGATGAAAATCTAAGTGTGAGAAATTTGACCAAATTTAAAAGTACCAGTCAAATTGATTTAAAACTTGAAAGCAATTTTAGTTATTACACTCTGAGCAGTCGGACAAGCATTGAAATTTTTTTAAAGCGTCATTTACTTATCGACATTAAAAATTACAAATTAATACATCATTCGGCAAAAGTAGATAATTATTTAATGTTTATTTTCTTAAACAAAGTTACCCCAAATGATTTACCAACAAACTTTTGCCTTATACGAAACGAAAACAAATTAGAGAAAAATATGGAAATTTTTAGAAAAAATATTTTTATTCCAATGATTTGCGGTCAAAATTATAACAATTTATCAAATGAACAAGATTATTTCATTGAAAAAAATTTAAACTGGAGACACAAATTTGGTCAGCTTTTCAATTCATTGGAAATTAAAAACTCGGATTCGTATAGATCTAGTACTAAATGTTTGAAAGAAGCAAAAAAGGAAGGAATCAATTCTCAAAATAATCACCATCAACAACAGCATAATCATCACAATCATCATCATTATCATCAAGCCAATCACAGTAATCACAACCATAACTTGCATCATGAAGATTCCCATGAATCAAAGCCAAAGTCAGAATTGACAAGCTTACAATTCAATAAAAGACATAAAACTAGCTCGTTAATACGAAAATAAAAAAATAATTATTATTTAATAATTTTTGTAATTTAGAATTCTATAGAACTTGTGATAAGAGATATATCCCGTTGAAAAAATCATGGTCATGTAAGAATTGCTAAAAAAAATTAACCTACTTCTCAAATTCATTTTTAAATTATAAAACATTTTTTTCAAATGTATTTTTCTTTCTCTAGATTATCAAGATAATTTATCTATCTGTAGAAATTTTTTCGGTAAATAATCTTTCACAAGACTATGCTATGAAAAGATAATATATCTTTAAATAGCATCAGCCATTTATTATTTAACCTAATAAAAATTTCAAGAGAAATTAACAAAATTAAGAATAAAAAATAAACTTTTTCATTAAAAATAATTTTTTTTCGATCTGAAAAAGCCAAAAGCAAAGAAATTAAAAGTACTTTGCATAACTGCCTCGGTTCTTTGGGTTCCGGAAAGAACCAGGTCACCAGCGCCTTTTGAAAAGTGTTTAAAAATGCGTTTTTTCGCATTTTTCAAAGGCGCGTATTTTCTTGTCCGTTGAGCTTTTTGACTCCGGTAAAAAGTATGTTGGAGAGGACCTCGAGCTCTTGAATTTGAGCC
>VANL01001141.1:0-16947 GCA_006352455.1 Brachionus sp. 'Tiscar' | reverse complement strand
TAAAAATGCTACAAAATCTGTTTCTCAAATTATTCAAAAGCATTATTAATATTTCATAAATTAAGTATTGGATTTTATGAATATTTTTTTTTTTAATTTTTATATGTTTTAATTTTTCATGTTTAGTAAGTATAAATGAGCTATTCAAAATATAGAGTAAAGAATGATAAATAATAAGTTTAAAATTTTTAATATTTACAATTTTTCATAATTTAAACACAGGTCTTGTGTATTTCAACATAAAATTCACAAAAAAATTTAATCAGCGATTTCCTTTAATCATTCAATTTTTAATTGATCTTTAAAATAACCATTTTTAATCTCTTAAAATACACTTTTTTTTTTAACTTTTTTTGACCAAAAAAGGTACTTAACTGAAAGCAGTTTTTCTAAGCTTTAAAATAAGCATAAATTTGTTAGGACAAAAGAAATTTCTTATTGTCTAATTTTACAGCCAAATTCAAATAGAAATCCGGCAGCCTTCTTTATTCAAGTAAAATAGTAAAGATTGGTTTGAGATCATATTTCAATTAAAATAATTAAAAAAATATAATTGAAAATAAACTAATAACTATTAATATATTTTACAAAGCATTAAATATTAATGAATTTCCAGGCACATGATATCATTGTATTTAAGTATGAAACTAAAGACATTTAATGTAACTTGAGACAAATTAGAGAACTAAAACATTAAAATTGTTGATTATTTTTAAAATTTATTCTAAACTGTGTAAAAAATTTGGCAAAAATTTATCCATAAGTTAATTATGGTTGAGCAGAGTTTCATTTAACAAAATTAATTAATTTAGTTAAAATATTTTTAAAAAACATTTTTGAGCATGAAAATTGAAATTTGATCATAAACTTAAAATTTCAAATGTTTTTTTCTATGATTCTTAAGAAAAATGAAAAAATTTCAAAATAATTTTTTTTTATGCAGCTAAATAAAAAAGATAACTCATTAAAATCTATATTTTTTAAAAAGAGTTTTTTTCAATTTTGACTTTTATCTAAATAAAATGTATATTTTATTTAAATTTCTTCTAATTTTATTTGCAATTGTCTCCAATACACATGCAAGAATTGGATTTGGAACCGACTGTCCAAATACTCCAGTCATAGCTGACTTTGATTTGAATCGAGTAATGCATTCTAAATTAGAAAAAAATTCAACAATATTTTGATTTAATTTAGTATGCTGGTAAATGGTATGAAATTGAAAGAATCTTTAATCGAAACTATAAATGTGGAATTGCTGAGTATGCTGTGCAGGATAACAACCGGATTTCGGTCAAAAATACAGGAGTCAATATGTTATTATTTTATTAAAATAAAGATTTTTTTTTTAATTTTTTTTTTTAAATTATTTTTAGCGATACTGGCGAGGTTAGAATAGCTAATGGAGAAGCATATGTTCCGAACCCAAATGAGCCTAATAAACTGATTGTTAGCTTAAATGTCAAAAAGTTGTTTAATTTTAAAAGCGAAGGAAATTATCACATTTGGAAATCAGACTATGATAATTACGCTCTAGTCTATTCATGCAAAATATATCTTGGATTTATTAAATTTGATGCCACTTGGCTTCTTTCTCGCACACAAAGCTTGAGTGAAGAAACCACAGCAGAGCTAAAAAAACTCTTATCAGACAATGGTGTCGATATAAGTGATTTCGATAAAGCAGATCAAAGCTGCAATAACTAGTTAATGCAATTATTTAAATAAGATTTTTAGATATAAATTTTTAATTAGAAAATTAGTTTTTTATTTTGATTCTGTGTGATTTATAGTAATAATTTTTATTTTCAATTTATTCATCCAAGGGACTTAAAAAAACAAAAACACTGAATTAAAAAATATCTAATTTAGGGTATTGTGATTTTCTCCAACAAAAAGAACAAAAATTCTCCCTTTAATGATAAATAAAATTCAAAAAAATAAAATAATTAAAAAAAAATTCTGCCACTTTGTGCCACAAAGTTTATTGCATCTCTATTTTGCCTAAAATAAAAACTTTATTTTCTTTTTTTTTTGGTAAACCAAATTAATAATCAATTTAAATCTAATTGATGCTATATTTTTGCTATATTATTTTTAGAAGAAAAATTATTTTAGGTTAAAACGATGCAACAAACTTTGTTGCACAAAGTTGCATTATTTTTTTTAAATTATTTTAGTTTTTTAAATTTTTTCATAAATTTAAAATTTCATCAATGTTGACCGTACGGTCCTCTAAATGTTAACTATTTATCAAAAATTTAATAAATAAATAAGTAAAAATTTTTAAAAACTTTAATTTTATGATCAAAATAATCAAGATTTAGTTTGAACAATCTTTGTTCAAATTTTAGAAACCTTCAAACAGCATGGGTATTGTGAATTTCAAGTACAAAAAGAACAAAAATTCTCCCTTTAATGATAAATTAAAATTAAAAAAAATTAATTTATTCAAAAAAATACTGCAACTTTGTGCAATAAAGTTTGTTGCATCCTTTTGCCTAAAATAGAAACCTTATTTTCTTTTTTAGATAAACCAAATCAATAATCAATTTAAATCTTATTGATGCCTTATTTTTTGTCTTATATTTACAAAAGAAAAATTATTTTAGGTTAAAACGATGCAATAAACTTTGTTGCACAAAGTTGCAGTATTTTTTCTTAATTATTTTATTTTTTAGAATTTTATTTATCAATAAAGGAAGAATTTTTGTTCTTTTTGTTCTAGAAATTCACAATACCATCAGCATGTATATAAAACAAAGGTTCTTCAATGTAGTAATGTTGCGGTCTAAACCCAACATTTAATCAAAATTTATTTACTAGTCCCACCGAAAGGTGAAGGACTATTTAAAAACCATTTTTTCATTTAAAATTTATTTATAAAAAACATTGTTGTAAAAAAAAGTTTATTTAAATAAAAACTAGTTGTAACTTATAAAATATCTTTTATTCATTTATCTATGAGGCTTGAGCCGACAAGACCTCAACAGTAAACCCAACACTGTCATACGGAGTATGGGAAATATGGGGTTAGGTTTTTTAATGCAATATTAATTTTGCCCATTTTTGGTACCAAAATTTTATTAAAAAAAAAACAAAAATAATAAAAAATTTTTTTAATTCTACTTAAATTTTTTTTTTAATTCACAAAAATATTTATTGTAAAAAAAAAACAAAAAAATATTATCTTTTATCACTTTTACTTGGACAAGCCCAGTATTATATTTTCATAATTTTGTTGCCACAATTTTGACTCACTGAAGAAGGAGAGCCTTTAATTATTTCTAAGTTAATAAAAATTTACTAGTGAAAGTTTTTAATTTTTTATATTTTTATTACAAAAGGTTCATTTTTAGTTGCTGACATTTTTAGTTATTTTTTTTTCTGTGTACAGGTGATGTTATTTTTAACAAAGCCGAAAAAAAAAATAGGTAAAGAAAAAATTGCAGCCATTTTGATTTTCATTAAGAGAATTAAGATCTTTAAATTTTGTTTAACCAAAGGCAAAAATGCTTTAAAATCATATAATTTTTTTTAATCCTGAGATCAATGTTTAACTTTACCTAAATTTATTTATTTTAATCAGAATTTAATTTAAATTTTTTTAAATGTGTGTTACAGAAAACAATGAAAAAATGATTATAAAATACCTATTTGTTTGACATTACCAAATAACTTCACTTATGCAACAACAAAAAAAAGAACTCATAAAAATCTTTATAAAATAAGAAAAATTTTAGGAATATTTTTATTATTTTGCAAAAATGAATTTTTTGTTTATGCTCTCAATCATTTCGGTGGCACTTGTGTCGAATACCAATGCAAGAGTTTGGTTTGGAACCAGATGTCCGACTTCACCAGTCATACCAGACTTTGATTTGAATCGAGTAATTTTTTAAAATTTGAAAGAATCAGTAAAGTACTTGTCATTTAATTAAGTATGCTGGTAAATGGTATGAAATTGAAAGCATTTTTAGCCAAGAATATAAATGCGGATTTGCTGAGTATGCTGTTCAGGATAACAACCGAATATCGGTCAAAAATACAGGATTCTATAGGTGATTATTTAAAGATGGATTTTCTTTTTTTAAATTTATTTTATTAGAAACTCTGGCGAAGGTAGGATAATTAATGGAGAAGGCTATGTTCCAAATCCAAATGAGCCTAATAAACTGATTGTTAGCTTAAATGTGAATGGGTTATTTAACTTTAATAGTGAAGGAAATTATCACATTTGGAAATCAGACTATGATAATTACGCTCTAGTCTATTCATGCAAAATATATCTTGGATTTATTAAATTTGATGCCACTTGGCTTCTTTCTCGCACACAAAGCTTGAGTGAAGAAACCACAGCAGAGCTAAAAAAACTCTTATCAGACAATGGTGTCGATACTAGGGGTTTTTATAAACCAGATCAAAGCTGTAATAACTAATTAATACAATTTTAAAATTAGATAAATTTCACTTAAAGAATAAAAAAATTAGTTTCATATTTTTCATCATTTTCTCTCATTTTTTGAAATAAAAAATTTTCAAAGTAAAATTTTTCTTTAATGATTAATTTTTTTTTAGAAATATTTTAAATGATAAATTTTAGAAATAAAAAATTATAGAGATTTTTGTTGAATTATAAAAAAGAACTCATCTTTAATTTTTTTTTCATCATAAACTAATTAACTCTGATCAATTTAAATTGGTAAAGCCAAAGCGTAACCAAGCGCAAACAAGGGTTTAGCTTCTAAAAATTGTATTTCTTTCGATTCATTTGCTTTGAATTTGTGTCTAAGATAGATGTGTTTGAATATGTTATTTTATTTTTTGGTGTTAGATAAAAATTATTCAGAGACAATAGAGCTATAATCTACTTTCGATTTATTGAATAAAAATTAAAATGGCATTCTGAATTTTGGAACAAAAAAATATGAAAAAAAAAAATTTAAATTGTTATACATTTTTTTTCATAGGACAAAAACTTGTTCTGCAAAATGTATCAATGTATCTAAAAAAACTATTCAAATCTGCAAAATAGTATATGTGTTATAAACTTTAAATAATCAGACATGTTTGTCTGGATCTGTTAGGATCTAGTGGTTCGTGGTTATAACACAAAATAATAATAAAATAATTAAATTAAAATTACTTTATTAGTAAATAGTATTGCACTGTGAAACCATAGACATCAAAGTTGGCTAGAGTTGGTATTGTAGTTATTGAGATAACTTCAACATATGCATCAGAAATTTTTCAAAATTTAATTGATGAGCTTTTGCACAGTTTTTTTGTTCCATAATTCACAATGCCTTAAAAAAATCAATTTTTATTTTTGAAATTTGAAAAAAAAAATTTTAAAGCAAATTTCTCTATTAAAAATATTATTAGTACGATTTCTTTTATTTTCAGTTTGAAATAAATTTTTTTTGAGTATGGCAACATTGATTTAGGAGTGTTATTAAATAATTGTGTTTGTTAGATTTTAAGGGTGTGCTGGAACAATTATCTTAAACAAAATTTTTAGCACAGATTTAAACGATTCAAATTTTTTTCAAAAGATGTGAAAAATTATAAAATTATTAAATGTTCAAGATGTACAAACTAGAAATAATCTAAAAAATATTTTATACAGAATTTCTAAATGCTTAAATTCATAGCGACTAAGATTCATTTTTATTCAATTTCTTAATAATTTTTTTAATAAAAATAATTTAGAAAATTTTCATTAATTCTTGATTTTGCAATTTTGTGTTTTTACGGTATTTTACGTAAATAATCCTAAAATGTTTATTTCTTTTTTAGTTTTAAAATTAAAATTTTTTTTTTTTTGTTTTTAGATATGTATAAAAAAATTTTAAGTCATTGATTTGACTTGACTTAAGACTTGTGACTTAAAAAAAAGTCTGATTTTTTGTAATAGTAAAAGGCAAATTGAAGTTTATGATCAAATTAAAATGATCATGCTCAAAATCATTAATAAAAAATAGGCTCTAAAATATTTTTAAAGTTAAAAATTTATTGCAGAAGCATATTTTCATGTGTAGCATAGCATGTTACACTTAATTTTTTATGTCTGCAAATTTCTGCAAAAAAATTTCTGAATGCAGAGTTATGCAAAATACTTGGAAATGGTTTAATATATGTCTCTGAAATAAATTTTTCAATTAAGTAATTCTTGAAAATTTTTCAAAGAAAATTTTTTTGAGCATGATAATTAAATTTTGACCATAAACTTCTTTATGTCTATAAAAACATAATTATCTTTGTTCTCATCTTTAAGAAAACTATTACTTAATACTTAATGACAAATAACTTATTAACACTTTATTGATGATTTTAATTAAATGTAAAATGAGTATAAAAATTTATCAAAACAGTGGGTAATTTATCACTAAAACTTAATAAAAAAATGTATCAATTTAAACAATTTTGGGACAAAGTCAGTCGTTTCTACTCACAAACGGACTCTAGGCTTTGAATGGGTGCGCTTAAAAAAAGGATAGTAAAATTGGCTTTGTGAATTTTGGAACAAAAAAACAAGAACAAAAATTTTAAATTGTAATAACTTTTTTTCCTGTGGTCTAAAACTGGTTCTACAAAATGTATCATTTGATACATAACATGTATCACCTAAAATTTAATCTGTGCAAAATCTCTGCAATTAAATTTTAATGATTTTTTAATGCGTATACTATTTTGCAGATTTGCATAGTTTTTGCAGAGATCAAATATCGGTGATACATGCTATGTATCACATGATACATTTTACAGAACCAGTTTTAGACCAAAGGAAAAAAAGTTATTACAATTTAAAATTTTTGTTCTTGTTTTTTTGTTTCAAAATTCACAAAGCCGTAAAATTTACTTAAATTGGACGAACAGTTTATATGGTCACAGCTTCAGAGAATGATCATCAAGCAATAAAAGAAATGTGCAAAGCGTATTTTCAGAAATCAAATTGGGACGGTCACAATGAATATAAAATTTGGAGTGATTCAATGCAAAAAACTGAAATAAACAGTTTTTTGAGATTTTGGAGTTGAATATTTGCAGATGTCAATATTGGAAAAAATTTTAATAACAAGCATCTGATTGGTATTGGAAATCAATTAGAATTATTAGAATTTCCAACTCTAGATCTTAACATTGAGAAAAATTCTAAAAGAGGCCGTCAAAGAAAAGCTATCCCTGTTGTTCAGAGAAATTCAACTAGTCCTTTAAATGTGAATGTTTTCAGATCAATAGAAACCAACATCGAACCATCGAATTAATATTTAGCAATGCCTGCGAAAATCAAGACGGTCAAACCGGGAAACGAATACCCGAAAGACCTAGAAAAAACTTATATTTTTTTCTATTTTGGCAAGTATTTTTTCTATATTTAAAAAATATTTTTTCTACTCAAAAAAAATAAGCCTTATGCAACTATGATTTTTTTGGTCCTTTACAAGCCAGGACTGATGTATTTTTAAATTGTACTGAATGTAGCGGACTAAACCGTTGCTTCTCATTGCTTACCATAATCTCGCTAGTACTTAACTTATTATCGATAAAGCAAAATCTCAAAAGCACACATTAGAATATGAAAATTTAATTTTTTTTCAAAAGACTATTTTCGTTTCAGTGAAAAAAAAATATCTTGGGAATTTAACCCAAAAGTTAAAAATGTGATCTTTTTATTTTTTAAAGCTTAGTTTATTTAGCATTAGTAAAAAAAAATGAATGATAGAGAATTTTCAAAAATTTTGTCCAATTCACTTCCGATAAATGTTATCAAGCAAGTATGCGATTCAACTATAATAGGCCAGAAATATGTGATTGTTGTGAATAAAATTTTGTGGTATAAAATAAGAGTTTATTTAAAAGAAGATCATTTGGATAAAAGACAAAAATTAACTGAATATCATTGGTCACAACATGCAACTGAACAAGGTGTTGAAAAACACATTGAATGGATAAAGGAACGCCTCAAAAGACTTCCTTTGCTTAATTTTGAACACATGGAACCATTGCACACTAATTTAGATTATTATTTTTCTCTAATTAAAATTGACGACGATTGTAAACTAAATCCAGACAAATATTTTAATGCAGGTGACCACTTAACTATAACCCGAAAAGGTGGCCTATATACCCATGACTGTATTTATATAGGCAATAAGAAAGTTGTACACATCTTTGATGAAAATTCTTCAAAAAGCTGTGCAAGAGCCAAAGAAGATTCTTGGAATAATTATGTGGGAATTGACGACAATGGCATTGCTCCATATTGGGGAACTGTTCGCATAATCGTTTATAGACTAAAAATTAGAAATCCAGAAGAAATTGTTAAAGAAGCTAAAATACTTTCTTCAGAAGAATATGCAAAAGGTCAATACAATTTTGTCTTTAAAAATTGTCAACACTTTGCCACGTATTGCTGCACTGGTAAAGAATTTTCAATCGGAGCACACAGTTTACATGATTCATTTTCCCAAGTTCTTATGGCTTTTGGCCGAGGTCCTAGAGTATCTCAGGCTATGGATAAAACATTTAGGAGTCCATTGGAGGCAAACTAACTAAATCATTTGTGGTCGTATTTGGGAAAAATATTTATTTTAAAAAAATAATTACTTTAGTTTTTAAATTTTTGTTATATTTAATTTTTTTGGTTTTCAAAATTAATTTTTTCTTTGCTTTAAAAAAAAGAAAAAAAATATAAGATTTTGAACCGTAAAAAATAAATTTTAAAAAAAATTTTCAACAATTTAAAATTTTTTATACAATCCTTTGGAAACAAATGCAAAACTTTTGAATTAAATCTTAACAAATTAAATCTAGTTGTGTATTGTATATTGAACGAATGAACAAGAAAAAAAACAAAAAAATTTATAACTTTTGTTCTAGAGCTCAAAAAATTGAACTACAGATTTATTTATTTATTCAATAATAATTTAGGTGAAGTCTTGACTAGAAGACTTTCCTTCTTTTCAGTCATATGATTGATTTTTGATACCATTCAATGTAAAAAAATTAAATAAATTTACAATTTTCATAAAAATTCAACATGTAAAATTTAAATAAAAAAATTGAGTCCAAATTGAATAATGTAAAATAAGAATAATGAATTTATGAAATTGGTGCTTTATATAGGAAGAAATCAAATGGAGTCTTGAATTTCGACTGTAATACTCGAAAAAATATAACCCGCCAAATTCTTTATTTCAATTTTTTTCTATTATTTTTATTTTTTATTTGTATTTTAAAAAATCAAAATAAAGTTAAATAGAATAAAATAAAAGTAAAAATAATATATGTTAAAAAATAGGAATATATTAAAATTAAAAATAAATAAAGAAATATTAAGAAATGATAAAGATAGAGAGTTACAGAATACATTTTTTAAACTTTTGATGGTTCAGGAAAAGAAATAGTAAGGTAGCAATTACACAATGGAGTTGGGTACTCGATATTTCTTGATTCGAAACCTTTGTTATATTCTTCCACCAGTCTGACAACCAGTGGAAAAGAGTGGCTCAGCCCTGTCCTAACATATCTCTCACTTAACTCTCAAAAAGTCGATTTGAGACTGTTAGTAGTTTAAGTTTATTATATGCCTCATGATGTAATATGTTAGAAGGAGTATAATATCTTAATTTTAGTATAGAACGAACTGCTGAATTTTGTATTACTTCTAACCTTTTTATATTAGCTTCTGAAAGAGAGTTAAGACAAGAAAAAGAATAATCTAGAATATTTTAATCAATTTTATTTTTATCTTTGTTTTCTTTCCAATACTGAGCTAAATTAATTATGTAAACATAGTAAAGTTGATCGATGAAGAAGATGTACAAGTTAATCCTCAACTAATTCCGGCATCGGTTTTACAAAGCAGTTTCGTTCACGCTAATGGACTAAAAAAGGATCAGTTAGCAGAATATTCGAGTCTATTAAAACTCAAGATCAATGATCTTCAATATATCATCAATTGAACATTTTCTGATACCGAATTTCAATATCAACTAATAAAATTTAATTATTAACAGCTACATTAAACAATCAAGTTTGTTTCAACATTGCATTTTCTCTCTCTCTTTTTTTTTTCATTTCAAAAAAAAAAATTAAAAATGGTTCTTGAAACAATTTCTGAGCTAATCAATTCTGGTGACATAGATAAAATAGGTGACATAGAAATAAATGTTTAGTTTAGCTTTTAAAAAAATTTTCTAATTTTTTTATTCTACTTTTGCAGATTTTGTATTAATTTTACCCAGTAACTAACTTATTTGAATTTTTTTTTTTTTTTTTCAATTTTACTCAGAAAACCTAAATTTATAATTATCTCATTTAAAATTTTATCGTTAGGCTGAAAAGAAGGACTAGATCCATTCTACACAGCCTGTGGGTCTCCCTCAAATTATTTAATTAAATAAATAAATAAATAAATTTAAAAAAAATACCTGAAGACTGAAAAATTGATATTTTTAATCCCTTATTTTAAAATAAAGGTGACAAGTCAGATATAAATAATTATCACGGGATTTCAGTTATATTTGACTTTGAGAAAGCATTTGGTGTTATTTTTACAAATTTATTGATTTTAAAACTCTTCTATTATAGCTTTGGTAATTATTTTTTGGGCCTTCTTTCAAACTATTTTGAAAATTGATCTCAGATGGTACGAATCGACAGTGAAATGTCTAAACATTTAAAAAGCATAAAAGCGTGTACTACTCTACGCTTTTAAGCTAACTTTCAAAAGAAAAAATTTTTAAAATTTATTATATTTGTATCATTTTTTCAAGTAACTTTAATTATTTATTAAAAATATTTATTAAGTTAAATAAAAAATGAACTCAATGCAATAAAATAAAAATATAACAAAAAAATTTTAGTTAAAAAGCGAAGTTAAAAAAAAAGATTAATCAAAATTCAACAGCAGTAACAGCTAATGGTAAACCTATTTTAATAGGACCAAAAAGTTTGGCTAAACTTCCATCTGTGTTTATTTTATACGTGTAAGCATTAGCCGAATTTTGATTAAGTACAATTAAATGTTCTTTTAAAACAAAAAAATCTCTGGGAATTTTACCAAATGTGTCATAGGTTCCAATAAAGCTCAACTTTGCGCCATTTTCCAAAATTTTAAATGCACCTATGCTGTTGGTCTTACCTCTGTTGGATACATAGAGAAACTTTTGGTCTAATGATAACCGTATAGCACCGGCAAATTGACCATCAGATGAAACACCCGATGCTAATGTGCTTATTTTATCTGCAACAATGGTCAAAATTCCACTAGAAGAATCAATGGATAAAATGCTAATATCATTTGAAAATTCGTGGACTATATAAGCATAAAGACCATTTGGATGAATGACCAAGTGTCTTGGCCCACTTTCAGTACCAAGTCCATCCGGTTGATTTGGATTCTGAATACATTTACCTGTCAATTCATTATACTCATAGTTTAGTATTTTATTTTGTCCAAGATCTGGTGCATAAATAAATTTATTTTTATAAGAATAAACACTGTGTAAATTTCCACCATTAAAGCTATCTAAAAATACTCTTTGGCCAATTGAGCCATCACAATTTCTCTTATAAACACTTAATGAACCACCATTGTCATAGTGTGCAATAAATATAAAATTTTCGCTCTCGTCTAGCGAAATATGAACGGCATTTTGACCACCAGTTCCTTGGATTGAATTTATTTTAACAAGTTCACCATTATTTTTCTTATCAATTTTGAATGAAACAACATTTGATTCTTCATTTTGTCCAACCAGACTATTTATTGAATATAAATAGTCGCCTCTTTTAGTTGCACACATGTAAATTGAATTTTTCCCCACATAATCGGACAAATACTCTTTCAGAAGTTTTAAAGAACCATCAGTCTTATTGAACTCATAAGCTTGAATTGAATAATTGGAGGCTTTTCCCTGAAGCCATTCGCCTTCGGGTCTTTCCGAATAACTTCCAACATAGACTATAGTTTTGTCTGCATTCATTAGACTGTTTTCTGTTGTTTCTTTTAAATTAGTAATAAATTAAATAAAAAAGTATTTAGCATAAACCACGTGAATTTAAAAGTATCTATGTGTTTTAGAAAAGAGTTTTAAAATTTCTATGCAAAATAAAAAGTTATAAATTCTAATCTTTAGTAAAAATTGGCAAAATAAAATGTAAAAAAATCTAATATTCTAATATTAAAACTATTCCAAAAAGGCAACTTGAAGTTGATAATCAATTTAAAATGTCATTTAAGTTTATCTTTCTATATCAAAATTAAATCTTGAATTATTTTGAAAATTTTAATGTAACACACTTTATATGTAATGTACTTATGTTATGTAAATATAAAATAATTTTTTGAAAAAAATATGTTCCCAACTCATTGATAAGAACGACTTTAAATTTAAGAGTATTAGCTTATTTTTATTAGAAAAGATAGATTTATGTCTAATAAGGGAAATATGTATCTTAATAAACCCAATTATTGTTCAACTCTTTTGTGTTATTTTTCGAAAGAGACAATAATTAAATTGGATAAAAGTTATTATTTTTCTATTTTTAAACTGTTTAAGTTCAAGTTTGAATCGAAAAACTTTAATGATGTTAATAATCATAACTCACCTGAGAATTTAAAAAATATTTAACTTTTTTAAAAATGACTCGAGAAATTTAAGTTACAATTTAAGGAATAGTACAAACCTGATTAAACCGATGGCAAAAACGAACAGTGGAGAAAAAATATTTGGATTTTTTTTTTCAAGATTGATTAATAGCAATGCTGAAATTTGCAACATTCAAGCTATCAATTTGATCTTTATTGTCTTTGGAAAAAATTTAAAAAATTTGATAATTTTTGTTTTCAAAATAAAAGTTAAATTTATTTTTATAAAAATAATAATTTTAATTATTAATTAATTTTATTAAATTAAATAAATGAAGTGTTAATCAGTCGACTACGATAAGGGCACTAGCCTGCTGATTAACCTTGAAATTGAGCTTTTTTTTGAAAAGATAGATTTATGTCAAATAAGGGAAAAGTCGGTCCATTTTAAGGTATCACAATTTTGGAGAAAAAATTATTTAATCTTTTGTTCAATTTACAAATTTGTTAAGACCCAAGTTTTGACATCCCTCTTCATCTTTCTAGTCCTTATTTTATTGTAGTAAAGTCGTAACTGCAGGCAGAGTACGCTAACAATTAACCACTATATAAACAACTAATTGTTTGTAATAACTTTGGATTCCAAATAAAAAAAACTTAACTAAATTTAATTGTTTTATTTCAAATCGAGACTTTACAAATTGATCGATTTAATTTATAAATTGAATATTTATAGCAAGACAATTAATAAATTTTTATCCAATTTGTTAATAAATAAAATAATTGCATGTTAAAATTTTTATTTAAAAATTGGATATGTAAACTGTCAATTTGCATATAGCATAATACAATTTATGCATTGACCAAATTTGGGAACTTTTAAGTGAAAGACTGATTCGCACACGGCTAAAAGGGAAGCATTGTAACATATCCATCATACAATGCTATGCCCGAACTAACGAAGCAAGTGAAGAGGAAAAATCTATATTCTATGAACAGCTACAAGAAACTTTAGATAAGGTGCCTCGACATGACCTCATGATAGTCATGGGCGACATGAATGCGTAAGTCGCAAGTGATAGCTATGGGTTTGAAAAGTGCATGGGAACTCACGGCTGCGGATAAAGAAATAATAATGGTGAAAGACTAGTAGATCTATGTATGACTAACAATCTCTGTATAGGTGGAACAATGTTTCAGCACAAAAATATACACAAACTGACATGGCAATCTTCATATTGGATATGTGGATATGTAAACTGTCAATTTGCAAATGGCATAATACAATTTATGCATTGATCAAATTTACAATTTTGATAGAACATATATATCTTAATAAACTCGATAAACTTTAATTTTATGAAAACAACCTATTAGTCAAACAGCAACATGGATTTGTTATAAATGTATAACATATATGTATATATTTTATAGCAAATCTTTTAGAAACACTGGATCATATAACTTTAAATGTAATAATAATAATAAATAGATGATTTTAATTAATAGATGCTTTACTTAGCAAATGAAAACAAAGGATTGTTCAAGAAGAAGTTTGGTTAGTTGGGTATCTCAAGGATCCGTTATTGGTCCATTTTTGTTTGTGATTTATATCATTGATTTACCTAATAAGATAGACATTAGCAGAGATTTTGATTTGGTAAATAAACTCACTGGCCTTTAAGACCAACACCGCATCTATCACTACTACTACTACTACTATAATTAAAATTTAAACGAGGGTGCCAGGTCTCCATTGAAACTTGGCCTATAATTTTGGAACTAAAGCAAACTTTTAAAGATTATTGTAAATAGCGATTTTGAAGTTGTTTCTATTTTTTTCTGATTTTTACCAAAACATCTTATTTTAAATAAAAATTTGATTTTCTACTACATTTTTATAAAATTATTAGTTAAAAGTGATTGAAATTTCAATTTTTTGGACACGAGGAAGTCCGGCATCGATATATTATTAATTTGTCTTTGTCCAAATAGAGATAAATTTAAATCCAAATGATTCAGTGAAAATAAAGTGATAAATTTAGAAAAAAAGAAGGAAATGTCGATTCGCATTTTAGAATATTAAAGGAAAATATTATTACAAACCTGATGTATGAAGATAAACTGTTTGAGGTTTTGCAAAATAAGTTATTAAAATTGCACCAACAAATAAAAACAAAACAGATAATGCTAAAATAATTGCATGATTTTTTTTCAGGTAAAAACCACTTTTCGCTTTGACTCTATTTGATAAATTATTAGTTTTCTCTTCAATTTTTAAAGTATCGTCTTTTGAGCTCATTTAATTCGTATTTGTTTTATTTATCTAAAAAAATTTGCTTTCAAATTTAAATATTTTTTTAAATTAAAATTTTTTTTTAAGAAATATTGAGTAAATAATTATTTTATTGCAACTTAATCTTAAAGAGAAAAATTTTATTTAAACATTTATAAAATTATAACAAAAACAATAAACCAGTTATTTTTATCATTTATCTTAAAGACTGTAATTTAATGATAATTTATTTTGCAAATAATTTTTTTTTTTTTTTAAATTAAAACAGCTAAATTTGATTAAATTTTCGTTTCTTTCGTTTCCAAATCTTGTCTTCAAAGAGCAATAAAAAATACATATCATTTTGTTGAGGTTTATTACTCACTTTTAGTTAAAATTTAAATAAAATTCACCAGTTCCACCGAAAGGTGAAGGACTTAAATAAAAAATAAAACTAAAAAAAAATTAATTCCGTTTTGTAAATAAAATAACTTTATAAAATAAACAAAATCTTTTATTTATTTACTCCTCGAGGCTTGTAGCCGACAATACTTCAACAATTTGCACATTTATTGAGCAATTTTGTGTAATTTTTAAACTTAATTAAAAAACAAAAGCAAACAAAAAACTTTTAAAATATTTAATAATTTTTTTTTCAGTTAAGATACAAATATCTTAGTTATTTAACGCGAAAATAAATTACCAAGTCATATTCTTTTTGATTGCTTTAATAGTATCTAATCTAGTTAAGTATCTAATCTCCCTTTTAAAAATTTCTTCTCAATAGTTCAGAAATAATTATGCATCATTATGTGATCCAAAATCTGATTGATTAGCTGATTGTGTCAACCATTAGTTACCACTTGCCAAAAAGTTATACAAATTGCAACTACTACAACTACAAGAAAACACCTAAAAATTAGCATTCACAACCCAGAAAAATTTCCTGACCGAAACATTTTTAATTAAAATTTTATTAATAAAATCTATAAAAATTAGTCATTACACACAAAAAATATTTAAAAAAATTTACCTGTCAATTAATTTTTTTTGGTGTTCAAATGTGCACAATCTCTAAATTTAGTATAGGTTGCAAAAAATAAAATATAGATTGTAAAAGCTATTTTTTAGGTTGTAGGATCACCTGACCCAACTACTACTTAGACTATTTTAATATAATTTTTCTCTTTTATTCATTAGTTTGCCTATTTGTACTATTTTAATTTTCATAAAATAAAAATAAAAATTTCATAGATATTTTGTATATTTAAATTGAAAAAAATAAATAATAAACATGGTAAACACAAAGTATTTGATGCAGAAAAGTATTCAAAATTATAGTTAAACATAAATAAATTTAGACTGTAATATTCAAGCAATATTTGTATTGTTGTCTATTAGTTTTTTTAGTATACATAAAAATTTTATTTAATTGTTAAAAATAGCTAAATTTGACAAAAAATGCATATTTTTTAGCAGAGCCGTATTTTCTATGTTTTTAATTTTTTTATTTTTTGAAGTTTTAGCCTTTCATGTTATTGGAATTATTTATTAGTTTATCTGCAAAGTGCTGAATCTCTTTAAGATGTAATAAAAAAAGAATAAAATTAGATTTTTATAATTTTTTAGTAAAAAAAATTTCAATTTAAAATTTAAAATTATAAAAAAAAATTTTAATCTTTAAAAATTTTTTATCACATTGGGTGCCACCAAAATAATGATCCTAAAAAATTCAGTATTTTAGTACAAAAATAAATGATTGTAAATTTAGGAAAATGAGGGTCCAGAAGATGTACCAGTTGCTGAAATTTTAAACAATTATTTTTATTAATTTTCAAGGATTATTTAAAAATTTTTTTTTAATTGCTGTATCAACAAGCTATGCAAAAACATCAGTCCAATTAATCCATTAATTTTCTAATCACGTAAACTATGTAAATTTTTAAAAAAATTTATATCTCTATTAGAATAACCAAAGACCATTGAATAAACCAAATAATAATAATAATAATAATTAACCCTTTTCTATCCTAGCGGATAATGGGGAGGCGCTCATCTCCTTTTCCAGTACCTT
>VANL01001140.1:0-16956 GCA_006352455.1 Brachionus sp. 'Tiscar' | reverse complement strand
CATTTTGCGCGCTTCTGAGCACAATCGTTGTATGTCTTGTGGCCTCAGACTTAAAATTTTTTTTTTTTTTAATTTTTTCATTTCAAAAAAATCTTTGAAAAAATCAATAAAATAAAATAATTTTTTTAGAGTTTTTTTTTTATTTCCTCTCAACAATTTGGCTAATTTCCAAGAAAAAAAGAAAAAAAAATTTTTTCCAAATATATTTTATAAGGCATTATAAAACTTCTTTTAGGTATCGTATAACCTTGCAACTGTATCCCTGATGCTTATTTTTATTCTTAATACAAGTCTCACTCGCATTAGTTCCATGCAAGAATTGAAAAGACAATGATGGCGGTATTGTGAATTTCTAGAACAAAAAGAACAAAAATTCTCCCTTTATTGATAAATAAAAATTTAAAAAAATAAAATGATTAAGTAAAAATACTGCAGCTTTGTGCAACTAAGTTTATTGCATCTTTTTTGCCTAAAATAAAAACTTTATTTTCTTTTTTTTTTGGTAATCCAAATCAATAATCAATTTAAATCTTATTGATGCTTTATTTTTTGTATTTTATTTACAGAAGAAAAATTATTTTAGGCAAAAAAGATGCAACAAACTTTGTTGCACAAAGTTGCATAATTTTTTTTTAAATTATTTTAATTTTTTAAATTTTTGTTTATCAATAAAGGGGAAATTTTTGTTCTTATTGTTCTAGAAATTCACAATACCATGATGGCCCATCTAATTAAAAATATATATGTTTTAGGTTTGCTCATTACAGTGATATAAGGATTTAGAAAAAAATTTTTTTATTAAAAAATTTAATTTTTTTTAACACCAATTTTGAAGAAAAAATTAAATTAAGCTAGCCAGAAAAATATTATTATTACTAAACAAAATAGAACTAGTTTTGATTTACCCCCATCAAATAAAGAACAAAAATTTTTCCTTTTTTGATAAATCAAATTTACTAAATTAAAATATATTTAAATACAAAAATACTGCAACATTTTGTTGCATCTTTTTTACTTAAAATAATTTTTCTGATGAAAATAAAAGACAAAAAATAAAACATCAGTAATATTTAAATTGATTAATGATTTGGTTTAACTTAAAAAAAGAATACCAAGTTTTTATTTTAATAAAAAAGTTGTTGCAGTGTTTAAAATATATTTTATAATATAGTAAATTTTCATTTTTCGAAAAAAGAAAAAATATTGTTCTTTTAATTTTTGTAATTCACAATACCACAAGGGTTGATGTATTCTTTTTTTTAAAGAATCATTTTTTAACTATACATTTAATTCATAAAAAAATTTCACTTTGATATGAATAAGCATTTTTTAGGCCAATTTGTTCAAAAAAAAAGCAAGATTGATAAACATTTTTTGAACTCTTAAAAACTTAATTTTGAAAGTCAGTAGTTTTTTTAAATTTTTTTAAGATTACTTTTGAGCAGTCAGAAAGAGAAAATGAATTGAAATAAACTGTTTTGTTTAAAAAAAATTACTTTACTATTTTTAAATGAAGACTAATTATTTTAATAGGAGTATATGCATCAAGGGCTGCCTTAGTCATAAAAGAATCCAAAAATCTTAGAAATTATGATTCTATGAAAAACAAAAAAGATACTGGACAATTTGGAAAAAAATCCAAATTTTTAATTTTATGATATATTTTTAAAGATCTCGAACTGAATCAAAAAATGTCAAAAATTTTAATATCGGACCATTCTTTAAAAAGTTATATGAGCTCAAAGTCTAAATAGGCTTATTACTTAAAATGACAGTATATTGGTCATTTCTAAGTTTTTTAAAATAATTTTTTTTTGTTGCAAGCATGTTCAGAAATAAAAGAGGAATTTAAAAAAATACTAGTTATGTCATTCCACTTAAAATTTATCTTACAGTCCTGAAAAACCAAAAATAAGCTATGTAGCTGTTTATGACCCCCCAGTACCCGCATGTCTTCGGACCGTCGACTTGAAAAAAAAAGTTTTCTTAAACTTATTTGAGTGTCTAAAACATAGTAAAAATGCAAATCCTGCATTTGAATTAAGAAACCATTTATTTTAATAGTCTTAAGCTATAATATTCACTCAAAAATAAAAGATATTTAACTTAAAAACTTTATTTTTCAACATTATATTTTATTCACTATCAGATATACTTTCATTTTCAATTAAAAAAGAGTCAATATTCTCTAGATCATCACGATCACAATCTAAACAAAAGTTATAAAAATTTTCATTTTTTTTTTTACTTAAAATTTATACTTAATTTACTGCCAAATAATTTACTATAAAAGATGGCTTTAAATTATTTTTAGTTTTTTTTTTATATTAAAATTAAACAATGATCAATGGAAACTAAGCATCTGAACTTGTAAAAATTAAAGAATTAACTTGTGTCCATACAATTAGTATTGAAGTGAAAAAAAATTGACTAAAATATACTACAGTTTTAATGCAATTATTTTCAAACCTAAAATAGAATGCAAGTCTAAATCTGGCGATTTTAATCAAATTTAAATTCGACTTAATTTTGTTTTTGTAAAAAAAATTTTTTTTTTTTTAAAATCATTTTAATTTTACTTAAGAATTTTAAGAAAAATGATGATTTTTGATGATAGAAAAATTCTAAAATTTCCTTTTAAAATTAAAAAACTTACTCTAAAATTTTTTTAATATTGATCACTTTTGTAACTCTTTCGGCCAACTCATGAGCAATTCTTTCCATTAATGGCACCATTCGTTCATCTTTGTTGTAATGTCTGGATATGATCCAAATCATACGAAGAGCATTCATCATTGAAGGTATGGTCTCTGTGACCACATTGAACGAATTACCGTAGCATATATTCTTAAAATGACGCTCCAAAGTAGACAAAAATCTAACATTATCTTTAGCTTCGCTGTAATACTTGGCCAAATCTTGTCTTTGACTTTCGAAACTAGAAGCAGCAGGACTTTCAACATGAGATAAAATTTCCATTATTTTTTTGGCTTTATCTTGCTTAGTCTGTTCAAAAATGCCACTTAGACTAATATTTCTTTCCTTCCAATAGTCGATTTCTGCCAATGGACCATCGCCTTTAGGCGCTTTTCGATTTTGGGCTTCGATCGCCTCCGCAATCTGGGTCTCCCAGTCATAAACTGTTGTTTCCAAAGTGTTAATCAACATTTCGTCTTTTTCAATGCCTGTCAAATCGTCAGGAAGTTCGATTTCGGGCATTCTAAGTCTTATTTCACCTTCGATTTGACGAATGGTCAAGTCAATATGATTAACAAATTTTGACATTGTTATCAAAAATTCGTCTCTTAGAGTTGCTCTCATTTTAGCTTCACTTTGTTTTTTCTGAATAAAATAAATTGTTAAAAAAAAAAATTTTTTTTTTATTTTTTTAATTTTATTTTTACTCTCATTGCTTTTTCCTCATCTATTTTTTCCAATTGAGAAGCTTCTTCTGTTTGTTTAATGGCAAATTTTGGCAGTGACATTTCGCCGACATCTCCCCGATAGGACAAAAGGGGGTTGTAGACTTTGTTGAGCATTTGACTGAGCATAAAAAGAGGATGTGAATTTAGAATGCCAAAGTCCAAAAATTGAGGCATTATTTCAACAGCTTCTTCGATTGTCATTGGCAAAGTGACTGTGCCCGGCGTTGTTCGCAAAAAGAAAATGCAAATTTTTGAACTCAAGCCTGGAGGATATATGCCACAATACATGAACAAATATGTTTTGAGTATTTTTTTAATTTCGATTTTCTAAAAATTTTATTTTTTAAAAAGTTAAAAAAAAATTTTTTTTTTACTGTTCTCGGAGGTTTTGGACCTTCATCCTCATCTGGTTTGGGGGATTCTTCAGAATTTTCTCCTTCTGTCGGATTGTCAGCATCTCCCGCAGGTTTTATTGCTTGAGCTGGATCAACATCTGTAAAAAATTTAATTTTAAGAGAAAAATTTTGAAAAAATTTCAATTACCTGTCGGTTTTTGTTCATCTGTTTCGTTTTCGTTCAAATCTACATCCTCAACTGTTTCATGTCCAAGTGTTCCCATGTATTCTTCTTCAGCTGTGTGCAGAAAAATAATTAAAAATTTTTTTTCTTTTTTTTAAATCTTTATTTTACATAATTCAACTTGAACTTCGATTTCTTCTTCTTTTATTTCTTTGAAAAATATAAGAGCATAGTCTTCGTCTTCTTCTGTTTGATTTAAAAATTGAGCTAATTTCATTTCGCTTTCGCCATCTTCGCGAGTTATGAAATCTTCAAAGACCTCTGGGTCCTTGATATCCAGCGCAGAGTACACTTTGTCTCTAAGCCAGACAAAACGCAAATCATCCATTTGTTACTTTATCTAAATTGATCAGATAAATTGATTTGTTTAATTGTCTATTATAAAAGTTAGACTTTTGGTTTATTAAAGCAAAAAGTTTTTTTATTCATTTTTTTTAATGCTAAAGTTAAATTTTCGAAAATTTGCTAGTGTTGCTATAGAAACGTTGCTTAGTTTCAAAATATGTATGCACATATGAGTTGATAAATTTTTATTCCAGCAAAGCATGGCAAGGACTAACATTTTAAAAATCAAAAATTAAATTTTGAAAATTATCTTCTTTTTTTTTTCAATTAAAAAATTGCATAATTTTGACAAAATTTTTTAACCCAACAAGTTCAGCAAAAAAATAAAAATTTCAATTATTTTATTTAACAAATTAAATTTAAAAAAATCTTTAAAAATCTTATTTAAGATCAAAAATAAATCAGGATATATAAATTTTATTATAATTTTAAAAATTGAAATCCTCATTTAGATTTTTGTAAATAAAAAATTAAATTTCCATATTTTCCTAATGTAAAAAACCTAGTTAGAGCTTTTTAAAACTTTAAAATGAAAAATTATAAGAAATTTTTGAATTTTAATAAAAAACCCATATAACTGAGAGGAGATGCTGATTTTGACAGTTTTCTAGAAGAACTTAACGAAAATCTCAATTTTTGTTGTTCAAGGTGAAATGATTAATAGTTGCTTTGCTTCTATTGAATCTTCCTCTTTGTCCAGTGAGACTGAGTCAGCTAAATACATCTTTAATATTATTTAGAGAATCATCAAGTTCCTCTGTATTTGTTGGAATCCAAACAAAAATTATTCAAAATCTTAACGAATATTTTGTCCCCTCATTAGCTATCTGTTGACCATCTAAATAAATAAATCTTTATTATCATTCGTTTTTTTTATATTCCCATAAAATTTGCAGAACATTTGAATAAAATCAATAGTAAATAATGTGCAATTTAATCCCAGACATTTATGTCTTAATTATATCGAAGAGAATACATAAACTGATGAAGATTTAGATTTAGACCAAGAACCAAGATATAAAACATTAAAAAAGGAAGAAGATGAAATGAATAAATATATTTCCTATTTTGAACAATTTGATTGTGTTCAATATAACCAAATTAAACAAATCAGGGAACTTTTTATATTTTGTGAACTTTTGGTCTAAAAAAATTTTAAACAATCTAAAATTACTAATTTTTTAAATTATATTTATCTTATTTTATTCGCTTTGTATACCAAAAGAAAATATTTAAAATTTCATAATTGTAAAAAAAATTGTAAATAAAATTAATTTTAAATTATGTCCCATTTCAATTAAATCCCTATTTTTCTTCAGAACTGATAGAGTGACATAATTGAGCTTTGACTGTTTTAATTATTGACTCTCTATTTTTTATTTTCTCCATACCATTTTTTTCACCAATTCTCCACAAGTCATTCTTGAAGCATCATATTATGTTTATATAGAAAATTATTTCCTAATCGATTTTCTTGTCTTATAATGCATTAAATTCATAGCTCCACTCAAATCTAATTCAAACAGATTTTTTCTTAATTTGATCAAAAAAAAAATTAAATTTTAACAAAAAAATAAATAATTGCGTACCTAAATTACTAAATAGTGAAATTTTAGTCTGGCTCTTAAATAAAAAAAATATTTGCTGGACATTTAGCGTGCTTGCATTTATAATAAACTTTTTTGCCACTTTTGGTATAGATAGTACTGAATAACATTCATTTTGAATCAATTAAAGCCTCAACAAAAAAATTGCTTTCAAATTGCTCAGAGTTGTTTAAAGTCACAAGTCTCAAGTCCGAGTCAAAGTCTTTTAATTTTTTTTTTTTTTTTAATTAAACTGAGGTGGTTATTATTGAAGCGAAGCAAGTGTTGGGCTTTTGAAAAAAAATTTTAAAATAAGTCCTAACTTGGGCTTTTTTATTGTACTTAAAATTTTTGGACTTTAAATCGAGGAAGATTAGTGGGATTAGTTTCCTTGCGAGATAAGAATGGGTCGGTGCTTAAAACAAAAAAGCTTTTATTCTACTTTTATAGAAAAACACGTCTTCTTCTATCAGTATTTTTTTTTATTAGATCAATATTTTATTATTTCCATAAGTATTTAATATATAATGTTAGGTAAAATTTAATTATTAAAAGGAAAATCTTTTTATTTGTAATGAAATGTAATATTGATTAAAAAAAACAATCAGTTGAATAAAATAAAAACACTGTGTACCTCTCAATTTAGCTTTATTACATCTATAATAAATCTTTTTTCAATCTTGAGTATTATTTTGATTGCTCCACGTTCTTTCTTTCGTTTATTTTTGTCAATGCTGCTACTTTTGCTCTTAGTTGAGTTAGACAATCTGCTTCAACTTTCATCTCAACTTCGTCATCCGACACATACTCTGGAATACTTGATGCCTTGTTACCCTTAAAATGACCCCACTCACTCGAAGAGAGTACTGGTGGTATAAAGGACTCACCCTAAAAATTAATAAAATTTATTTCAGATCCGGGGGTACCACAAGAAGCATTTGGTACACAGACGCATCGGAGTATCAGTTGGGTGCAGTTCATCCTAGTTCGAGAAGGGAATTCTCAATTAGTGCCCCAACTGACAACATCATCTATAACGAAGCCGCAGCGTCAATCTTGCCCATTATAGCGACAAGGAACGGGCATCTGCATCTGTTCGTGGACAACATGGCGGTCCTCGGTTTATGGCGTAACGGCCGAGCAGTACTCTCTTCGAGTGAGTGGGGTCATTTTAAGGAAAGTATTAATTATTGGACTCACCCTCCGTGAGAAGCTCAAATAATAATTGAGGTACCCTCTAACCCTCATTTATGATATTTTTTGTAATTGGCAAGATTTTTATTTCATGAATACATTTTTTACTTCGAGTCTAAAATGTTTTTTTTTAACTAAGAATTAAATTAGTGTTAATCTTTTCATTCAATTAATACTTTTTAAAATGATTAAATTATTATTCATGTATTAATAATCGTTTAATTTTGATAATTTTTTAAAATTTTTTATTATGTTTAAAGTATTTTTTCATTTTAGTACAAATTTTCATTATAATTTTGATTTTAAAACACAGAAAAAATAAAAAAAATTAAGCTCAAAAAAATTATTTTCATAAATAACATTCTTTGATGAAAAAATAAATCTAAATTTAAAAAAAAATATAATCAAACATAGTACTAAGGTTATTAAACGATTATTAATTAATGAATAATAATTTTATAATTTTAAAAAAATATTTATTCAATAAAAAGATTAACACTAATTTTAATATGTTAAAATAATTTTAATTCTTAGTTAAAAAAAAAAAACATTTTAAACTCGAGGTAAAAAATGTATTCATGAAATAAAAATCTTGCCAATTGAAAATTTTAATTTGCAAAATTGGTAATGTTTGAATGATTTATACATTTTATTTTTGACATTATAAATTCAAACATTCTTCTTTTTCTTATCTTTATAAATCATTTTCATTAAAATACTAATCGGTACTAGTATATTACCGATAAATCAATTTTTATACCGATCATGTCAATTATTCAACTGATTGACACTATTTATTACTAATCAGCCGGATAATGATCAAAAAATCATTTTTATTTGTTTAGAAAAAATAAAATAAATTTGTTTTAAAATTTTTTTATTCCAGATTTAGAAAATTAAATTTTTTAATTTTATTTTGATTGAGCTTTCTTTTTTTTTTATCTAAATACCATGTTAATTTAATTAAAAAAGGCTCGTTTAAAAAATAACTTAATTGAAATTATTAAAAAAAAAATTCGTTTTACTTAATAAAAATTTTCAAAATTTGCTTTATTCATTTTAAATAAAATAAAAATAAAATTTTTTTTTATTTTTTTATTTTTAGATTTTTTTTTTTATAATGACTTAATTAACAATATGCACGGTGATGCTTTACAGCTTATGCTTTTCGATAAGATTTTTGATTTGGTCAACATCGAGCGTCTCGTGAGTCAACAAAGCTTCAGCTATCAGTTTCAACTCAACCGAATGAGTTTTAAGTATACTTTTAGCTCGGTCGTAAGAATCGTGCAGCATTTTTTTGATCTCTTGATCCAACAATTCCTGAGTCGAAGGGCTCAAGTTTCCTTTTTCATCGTCGAACACTCTGGGGCCAATTTTTTCACTCATACCAAGCATTTTGACCATTTGTGTAGCAATACTAGTCGCAGACTTAAAGTCGGACAACGCACCGGTAGTCACTTTATCCTGACCAAAGATTAGCTCTTCGGCAACACGGCCTCCCATTGACACGTCCATTTTGGCCAGCAATTGTGACCGTGTCATTGAATAACCATCGTTTTCGGGCACAAAAGCCGTATGACCCAGCGATTGAGCTAAAAAGCGACAAAAATAAACTAAAAAAAATTTTTTCGAAAATAATTACATCTTGGCAAAATAGTCACTTTGTGTAAAGGATCGGAATCTTTGGTAAAATAGGCAACAAGCACATGGCCGGCTTCGTGATAAGCCGTATTTCGATTGCACTCTTCATCAGCAAGTCTCGACTTACCATAGCCAAGCAATGTTCGGTCCAGAGCCCATTCCAAATGTTCCATGGCTACTGAGTTGCTAGCAGATACTGCAGCTCTGAGTGCGGCCTGATTTACTATGTTCTCAATGGCCGATCCGCCAAAGCCGGCCAATTGTCTGGCCAGAAAATCGGCATCTACATTGCGGTCCTTGGCAACTTTTTCCAAATAAAATTCTAAAATTTCCTTTCTTGCCTTAAAATCGGGCTTGTCAATTTTAACTTCTACATCAAAGCGACCAGGTCTGAGCAAAGCAGTGTCGAGTGTGTCGCGTCGATTAGTGGCTCCAAGTACAATTACTCCTTCGTTCTTCTGAAAGCCGTCCATTTCGGCCAACAGTTGATTAATAGTTTGGTTAGCGTGCGGATGAATCATACTGTTTGTTCTTGTCGAGCCGACCGAATCGATTTCGTCAATAAAAATGACACATGGAGCTTTGGCGCGCGCAGCAGCGAACAATTGTCTAACTCTTTTTGAACCAGTACCGACAAACATTTCATCAAAATCACTACCACTCGCCTGAAAAAATGGCACTCCTGCTTCACCAGCGACTGATTTTGCCAGCAATGTTTTGCCGCATCCTGGCGGTCCAACTAGCAGTACTCCTTTTGGCAGTCTAGCGCCTAATTTGGTGTATTTTTCCGGGTCTTTTAAAAAATCAACTATGTCTGTTAGTTCTTTTTTTGCCTCGGGCAAGCCCTTTACATCTTCAAAGCGCACAGATACATTCTCTGGATTTACTTCAAAGTTAACATTGCCCGTTAGAGCTCGTATGTTGATGCCGTTTCCAGACGAATTTCTACCATTTCCATTCGATACTGTGCTTATACTGATTGAATTGTAAAGAATAAAAAGTATTAGAATGAATGCAATGAATCGAATCAGCGACAAAGTGTTGGTTCGTCGTTGTGCAATTTTCTCATCTTTGGTTTGTTTGTACAAAAATCCCTCAATAAACGCTGTTTTTATTTTAACATCCAATTCATTATTTCCTAGATTTAATTTCTTAAAATCATCATTTACTTTTTTCTCATTGAAAATTGAGCCTAGTTTGGTTGATTTTTTACTTTCGTTTGATTTTAATATCGGTTGAGATAAAAGATTATTCAATGCTTTGAAAGGATCTTCAGAGTTTTTTGATAGACTACGCCAATTGAAAATACCTTGATCTTGTTCTTCTTGATTGGCACGTCTTTTTGTCTTAAAGCCTCTTGTGTGGCTAAGAAAAGGATTATTTGTGCTCAAGAGGGTTTTTTGTGGGCCATAATGACAATTGACCAAGTCTGTGTATTTGAAGCCATGTCTATTTTCGAAAAATGTCGGCTCCAGAGCCGGCTTTAGAACCGGATCGATCACAAAATCATGACAGACCGAATCAAGTTTTTTTACCCTATCGGCCAAGTTTCTCATTAAATTTTGAATATTCGTTTCATTTAGTCTATGTGCTTCTTGTTCAAGAGTCTCTAGCTGCTTGCTAACATCCAGTTTAAAAGATTCTATTGACTTGTCATCGTTTACGCTTAGCTTTTGAATATATTGATTGAGAGATTGAAAAAGTATGCTCAATTTTTGCCTAATAAAAGCCCGATTGAGAAAAGAAGTCGATGGTGTAAGGCAAATTTGCGTCCCGGCTATCTGTTGCATTCTATTTAAAGACAAAATATCTTAAATTTTTCTTTTTCTTATAAAATTTAACAAAAAAAAATTTGAAAAGAAAAATTTATTCAACTGTTAAAAAAATATTAAAAAAAAAAATATATAACTAAATTTTTCCATTTGATTTAATTTTGAATTGAGATTTTTTTAAATAGAAATCAAACACAATAAAAACAAAATTTTATTTGATTTTTGAAAAGTTTTAAATTTAATTGAGAAAAAAAATTCCGACATTTTCAAATTGTTGATAAATTTAAATCTACTTTATGTTCTGCATCCGACAGAATGTGAAAAATGAAGCCAAAGTGCTCCTAATGAAATAAATGAGTTTTAAAGAAAAAAATTTGCAGTTCAAATTTTTTGTTTTTTTTTATTTAGAAAAAAATATTTTTTTATTTATAAGAAAATTTTTTCTCAGCTTTAATTTTCGTTAATTGATGAATAATAAGATGGGTCGAGTTAATTCTAATTGAAAAATTTGAAAATAAATCATTTACCGTATTTTCTAAAATAGAAGTAACCACAACTAGAGGAAACTTGCTCCTATTTCAGTCAAAAATCATTCTTTATTTGAGTTATTTTTTTTCCAAAAAATCTGTCTCATTTAAAAGAAAATTTAAGAATCATGTCTCATGTAAAACATGCATTTTCTTGCTTCTAATAGAAGAAAAAAAAAAAAGCTTGTGGAAAATTTTCGAAAAGAAGAAAATTTTTGATGACCGAACTTACTTATAATTTATAAAATACGGTAGTTTTTTTTTATAGAACAATAAATACATTAATGATAAATTATTTTTTATTTCAATTAGAAGCGTTTTTAATTTTAGAGAAAAATGTCTTCTAAAAATGTAAAATTTTGTACATTTTGCCAATAAAATTCTTATCAGAATGAAAATAACTAAAATAATATTTGAGGAAATACGTTTTTTTTTTTTTATTTTAATTTTCTAATTTATCAAAGTGTTTCTTCAATTCGAAAATATTTCACTCTAAAAATTTGTCTCAAACAAGAGAAATTTACCCTTTTTTTTCTTCTAGATGAAAGAAAATACATGTTCACCGTGACAAATGACTGGTGAATTTTCTTTTAAACGAGACACATATTTTGAGAAAAGCAACTGAAATAAAGACAAAAAATAAAACATCAATGAGAATTAAATTGATGATTGATTTGGTTTACCTAAAAAAAAAGAATATAAAGTTTTTATTTTAGGTAAAAAAGATGCAACAAAGTTTGTTGCAGTGTGTTGCATTATTTTTAAAATTCCGGTTTAAATTAGCTACAACATTTGAGTGGTTTGGATGCCAAATGTCAAAAAAACTATATTAATTATAAATAATTTTTAATTCTAATTAAAAGCGTTTTTAATTGTAGATCAAAATATTTTCTAAAGCTCATCGATCTGTCAATAAAATTCTCATCTGATAAATTAAATTTTAACTTTTATTTTTTATTTAAATATTTAAATTGAAGAGTAATAAAAAAAAAAAAAAATTTTTAAATTTTCTCTCTTTATACTTAACTCAAAACAATTAATGATCCATTTAAATTTTGTCTTATTAAAAATATAATAGAATTCCGTATAGGTCAGTTTTTAAACCGACTTTAAATAATTTGTTTAGAAAATAATTTCAATAATTTCTTTATTTTAAATGGAATAAATATTTTTCTCTTTAATCTAGCTTTAAAAAAATAAATATTGTGTGACATGTCCTCTTGAGTGTCCTGGTGAAAAAAAGCAAAGAACAAATTGAAGCCCGAACTAGCCTTTATCCGAAGCGTTCGGGTAGGACCAAATGGAATTGCTAAAATCTGGCATGTAATTGGTCATGTTAAAATTATGCTCGACTGAATTGTTAATTGTTTCATTTCTAGTGTTGTTCATCAATTGTTGTATCAACAGATTTGACATGTAGGCCTCGTTGTTCAAAACTTTGGGCTCGGTTGATGCATCCGGGTTGCAGGCATTAGAGGATATTTCGTTGGGCAAAAAATTCGGAAAACCACTGTTGTTCTGAGGGGTGAATTGGCGTGAAAACGCGCTTGGAAAATAACCAGCGCTTTGATTAGACCTGCTGGCCACTGAAGGCGATGCAAAACTCGGAAACACCTGATTGAGTGCATGAGTGGAATGTAAATTTTCTTGTTGAGGGTTTTTTCTTTCCATTTGACCGATCATTGATGACAAGGCCACATTTTGACGTCTTCTTCTCGGCTGCTCTACTCTGCTCTCCTTATTAAAGCAGCCTTCGCGTCTGAACGGATAGCTTTGCTTGCTAGTAAACTTAAGCGGACCGTCAACGGCCTTCAAATAGCACTCGTCTATTTGGGCCAGTCTTTCAAACGCGCCAATAATGCGCGCTTTTCTGATCTCTTTTTCCTCATCCTCGCTCAACAATTGACTGTTTGACATGTACTTTTTGAAGTTTAGGTGCGCATGCGCTTCTCGCATTGGAACAAAGCCGTCCAGCATGCGCTCCTCGTCCAGTGGATAGTCCTCCCACTCTTGGTCTATGCTCACACTAGCCAACTGTGAATTTAGACAGTTCAAAAAGCTACACAAAGTCTCAAAATTGTCCGATGTATTTTCGTTGTGAGCAAAAAGAACATTTTGCTTGGCCAAATAGGCATTTTTATAATTTCTAATAAAACTTGTTGTCAAATAAATGCTTGGCAAGAGTAGATTTTTTAATCTATCATTTTTGCAAAAGTGATGCATAAATTGATTCAGAAAGAACAGGACTAAATCAAGAGCTGTTTTGGCAGCGAATTCAAAATTTTCTTTCATTTTGACGTCTGATTGCACCAAAGTTGATGCAGATTGACTCATTTGAAATATGCAAATGGAAACTATTTGACACAGTTGAGACGAGTCCAATTTTTCAAACGATTGTGAATTTATAAAATTTTGAAATGAACTTTTGAACAAGTCAAAAAAGCTTTTCAGTCTAGCACAATTGCTGTTCAACGATTTTGAATTTTTGCCACTCTCAAGCGAATGAATGATCGCATTTAGCTGCAAAAAAAGACCCAGCAAGTCTTTTTGAGACAGCTGAGACTGATGATATCTGGATATTTGGGTGTCGATTATTTTGTGAAAAAAATTTTCCAAATTAGTCGATGCTAGAGGAAATGTGCATCGAGTGGCAATGCTGCGCATGTAGTAAAAAACAGCTGAGAGTTGATTGGTGCGAGATGTTTCGAACAAAATGCCAAGCTGGTTGTACGGATGGCCGAGATAAGGCACTAGTTTGATGGCATGCAAGTAGTAGTTTTTGGCCTCGTGAAACTGAAAAGCATAGCGGGCTATGTCGCCCAAATGGGTCAGTGTATGTTGACACAAGTACAAAATTTGTTTTTCTCTAGTCGGCTCTATGCGCTCGAGATCAAAGCTCATTTGGTCGAATATGGACGGAAATCGCTGGTAAAACGACACGTTTACAGAGCTGTTGTCCTTTCTTTTTTCGTTTAGAGCATATTTTTTGGCCAAATCGTCCAAAAGCTTGCTGTAAAATCCTCTCGCTGCTTCCAGAAAAAACGATAGGTTTGCTTGCGCTTCAACTTTTTTGTGACTGGCCGATATTTTGTTCTTGGACGTCACATTGACTGCGCTTTGTTGCGACCCACTATTCTCTTTAATCTGCATTTGAAAATAGTTTATTTGATTTTTGAACACCAAATTCCATAGCTCTTGTTCAATTCGTTTGTCGATTGTGAACTCAAGATCCCTAAAAAAAAATAAAAATTTTTTTTTTTTTTTTTTTCAATTTTTTATTATATTAAATAATTAAATAAATAAAAATTAGATTATTTTTTTTTTTTTTACTTTAGTATAATTTGGTGATATAGGTCGAGTAGATTTTGGCGCTGAATCCAAAACTCGGATCTGTCTGCGTTGGTGAGCGAAACGGTGCTTTTAATGGACTCTATTTTGTTAAACAATGCTTGTGCGTTACATGTTTTTTTGTGGCTTTTGCATTCTAGCGGTTCGTCGGGCTCCGAACCGCTTTTCTCAATTAATTTACTCATTTTTTTTTTTATTTCGATCGTTTTTTGGCGGATAAAAATTTTACAAAGTCATTGCTGAGCAGTTGTATGGCTGTGTCGTTTTTTATATATTTTTTAATATTATTATGTTTAAAAAATGTTTATTTAATTTTTTTTTTTTTTAAAACTATTTAGGAAAAATTTCATTCTGGTTTATAAAAAAAAAATGATTGTATTTGAAATTAGAAATTTTGTAGCCGACTGTTCAAAAATTCAAGACTTATGTTTGTATGTTATTTTAAATTATATAAGAATTATTTTCTCTTTTGTTGTGTTTTATTAATTATATGCACTAGTTTGCTAGAATAGTACATTTATATTGCAATATTGAGTCAATTTTATTTGAAATTACTTCAAAATTAGTAAATTTTTGGAATTTAATTTTTAATGTGTGTTGGTTATTGGTTAAATTTAATTTTAGTCTTTTGAAAATAATTTCAAATCTAAATTTACATTTTCCTAGCACATTTTAGAACAAAATTTTAATGGCTTATATTTTTTGTAGTAGAAAAAATATTTTTTTTTATAGAAAAATTACTTTTAAATATAGAAAAAATACTTAAGAAAATCGAAAAAAAAATATTAATTTTTTCTCGGTCTTCCTCTTTCCTCTTTACGTTTCGCGGTTTGACCGTTTTGATTTGCAAATAATTGATTATTTCCGTCAATGCTCAATATTTGATTTGATGTGGTCGCTGATTGAGTTTGAATTGAAGGTTCGATATTGGCTTGTATTGATCTGAAAATTTGAACATTCAAAGGACCAGTCGAATTTTTAAGCGCACCCATTCAAAGCCTTTTTATAAAAGTTTTAATGATAAAAAGTCATTTATTTATTTATTTGTATATCTGTATCGATATACGGGCGCATGTTTTAAACACCTTTCATTAAAAAATGGGGGACCAGTTTCGACTGGGGATTTTGATAATTATGGCTTAGATTATCAACTCGATGCAGTCACCTCTGTGTCAGATCGGAGCCTTCGCTCAAAAGTTACTTAGAAAGGAGATGAGCTCCCCCCTATGCTCCACAAGGAGCGAACAAGGTTAAAAAAAAAATAAGATAAAATATATAAAAAAAAAGAAAATAAAATAAAATAAGTTAAAATAGTAGAAAATTAAAATTATATATTGAAACTGAGAATAACAGGATACATATTTTTAAATGTCTGATTTTTCAGGGTAAAAAGAAGAAATAGTAAGTTAGATTGATTAATTTAGAAAAATTTTTTTCTTAATAGAAATAATCAAATATAAATTCGAAAAGTTTAAATTTAAAAATATTTTTCTAAAAAATAGATCATTAATTTTTATATGTTTATTTTTAAATAGCGTTTTTTTTATGGTTTTTAGTAGTAGTAGTAGTAGTAATAAGAATTGCAATACGGAAAAAATACCCGAGCAGAGCTCTAATGAGCTATAGCAGTCGCTTCTTTTTTCACAAGCCAAGCATCTAATTTTGACTTAAAAATGTTCAACGTTCTTGGGCTAAATATTTCTTCTTGCAATTGGTTCCATATGTTTACAACTCTATTTGTGAAAAAATGGATACGCGAGGAATATTTTTTTATCTGTTCACGACATAGAGTCTTTGAATGCCTTCTTAAGCCGTATACTCGACCACTTTGACCATAGGTTAATCCGTTATTAAACTCAACTAACTCAATTTTATTATTTAATTTGAACAACTGAATCAGATCTCCTCTCAATCTTCTCGTAGTTAGGTCCGTCAGGCCGAATTTAATTAAGCGTGTTGAGTAAGTAAGGTGCTTTAAATTTGGAACTAACTTAGTTGCTCTCCGTTGAATCTTTTCTATCATATCGATATCTTTTTTCAGGTAAGGGCACCAAGAGGTTATGGCAAATTCTAAGTGAGGTCTGACCATTGAAGTGTACAGTAGTTTAATGTTGTATACATTCGGATATCTGAGCGATTTTTTCAGCATACCCAGAATCCTATTATCTTTAGCTGTGCGATATGTTACTTGTGTGTCCCATTTTAGGTCATTTTTGATATATATTCCGCGATCTCTTTCGCATACTGATTTATTAAGTGAAAATAACTCCATTGTGTAATCATGTTTTGAGTTGTTAAGACCAAAATGGACAACTTTACATTTCTCGAAATTAAGCTGAGCAGACTAGTCTCGTGACCACTTACATATATTATCAATGTCGAATTTTAACTTGTATTTAGAGGAAGAATCTACAATTGTGGCTATAATCTTGTTGTCATCAGCGTACCCTTTCGAGATATTTTGAATACACTCAAGTAAATCATTTATGTATATAATGAATAAAATGGGACCAAGGACAGAACCTTGAGGAACTCC
>VANL01001139.1:0-16960 GCA_006352455.1 Brachionus sp. 'Tiscar' | reverse complement strand
TTAACCTATGGTCAAAGTGGTCAAGTATACGGCTTAAGAAGGCATTCAAAGACTCTACGTCGTGAACAGATAAAAAATTGTTGGTCGCGTTTCAATTTTTTCACAAATAGAGTTGTAAACATATGGAACCAATAACCGGAAGAAAAAGTTAGCGCAAGAACGTTGAACATTTTTAAGTCAAAATTAGATATTTGACTTGTGAAAAAAGAAGCGACTGCTATAGCTCATTAGAGCTCTGCTCGGGTATTTTTCCAAGTTGCAGTTCATATTACTACTACTACTACTAACTTTATCATTGAGCACTATTTTATTTTAAATTATTTTTTTAAATAAAAACAAAAAAGAATTTTAAAGTCATTAGGCAGATTTCCAATTTTTTTTAATTAGAAAATATATTAATTAACAATACTTAATTGACAATAAGTAAAATTAGTAAAATCGTTAAATTTTACTATCATGTGATTTTTACCTAAATAAAATTTAAATATAAAACTTTAAAAATAATTTTCAGTATTTATTAGATTGATTAAGAAACAAGTTTTTTGGTATTTGTGCCTAAATTATCTAATTATCCGAAGAAAAGATCATTTGAATTTTTCAGTGGGATTAATTAAGGACTAATTGTTATAAAATAATAACCATTATTTTAAAAAATCATTTTTTATGAAAAAAAAAGATAAATTATTTTTCAAAAATTTTAATTAATCTTTAAATTTAAATTAATTAGTATTATTAGATTTTTTTTTAAGTTATAAATTTTTAAATTTGAAAGTGAGATTTTTAATTCTAATTTTTTTTCTAAAGGCAAAAATGCAGCAAATGATTTTTTATTATAATATTTTTAGTTTAAAAAATTTTAAATTGTTAATCTACATTGTTTTATAGTTATTTTTTCTAATAATAGATAAATTTCTAGACAAGTTTGATTGTAAATTAGGCAATTCTTAATTTATAAAAAAGAGAATTAAAACGTGATTTATCTTCAGATATGCTTGTTAGCAAAATTTGACTAATGCAATTTAAGCAAATAATTTTAAGACTTATTAAAGTAGATTAAAATTTTAGTTATAGCTGTTGACTATTTAGCTATTTAAGGTTAAAAGAGTTTAAATGCTGTGGGCACCGTTAGTATTTTTACTTAAAAATAAGTGCAAAAACCGATCAAAGGAAAAATTGAAAAAAATGTGCTGAAATTTTTATCAATTTACTTGGAAAACTTTAGAATTGTTTATCTTCTATTCAATCCTGAGCCGTTAATAGATAATATTTCATGTTTTAATTCCAATTTCTAGCTTTAAAAAAGCGCTTAATAATCAAATCTATAAACATGCAATAAATCATCGCGTTTTATCGTTTCTTTATTCACAAGTTCCGAAAATTTCAAATAAAAAGTGCTGAAATTGTTTATAACTTTATAAACATATTTCAAAGCTTATCGAATTTTGTCATTAAACTAGAATAATGTTCGTTTAAAAATTAATCTATCTTATCCTTTTTTTTTTGTTATTTTTTATTATCATTTTATTATTCAAAATACCAACTAACAAGTTGGATTTTATTTTTGAAATTAGAAATAATTTGGAAGGAAATTTTAAAATTTATAAGATTTTAAATATTTTTACAATCATCAATTATTTATCTCAAAGAGAATTAGATTTAAGAGATCAATTTTAATTCTAATTTTTTCCTGTTCATTCCTTGTGGAGCATTGGGTTTTTGCTTTTGCCTCGTGAGCTCTTTTCTTAAAATGATACTGCTAGTGGTCATACCTTGCTTCACACTTAAAACCTAAAATTAAACTCGCAATATTATTCAATTAAAATTTTGAGAAATTTTTTTTTCTCAAATGTGTTTTTTTACATAAAAATAGATTTTGAATTAAAAGTTAACTGAAATAAACATCTGATCATAACTCTTGAGTAATAAAAAACTCAAACCAAATTAAATCTCTCAAATCTAAAATACTAATGCAAATGATACTTATCACATATATAAATCTAATCTGATGAATAAAACTTGGGGGATTAAAAAAAAAAGTCGATTTTTTTAAACTTTATTTTTTAATTGGACTTTTTTAACAAAAATTAAATTTTAAGAATAAAAATTTTCAACAAAAAAAAAAATATTATACATTAAAAATATACTGAGTAGAAAAAAATAAAATAAAAAACAAAAAACTCGAAATAATCTAGAAAATCAAAACTCCTATGGTCAACACCAAACCAACTAGGAATCGGAATTTGTTTTTCTAAACTTTGAAATTCAATATCAATAAATTTTAGAAGTTAAATTAAACAAAAAAAAAAAAAAATCCGATATTTATTTAGTAAACGAATGTTTTTTGTTTTGAATTACGGCATTTTTTTGCCGAACTATTAGACCCGGTTGAAGTCGATGAGACAGGCGAAGAAGATGAACTTGGCGAATTTCCAGTTGAGTCATTTGAACTTTTCTCTAATTGCCAACTTTGACTGTTATTTTGACTATCAATGCCAGAGCTGGTGCCACTTGTGTTTCCACTTTCGCCACCACTCTCGTTCAACAATTGATACAAAAAATCAATGTAACTAGTGGCCAATTTTAAGGTCTGAATTTTGCTTAATTTATCAGATGGCAGAGTTGGAATTATGTGTCTTAGCGAAGCAAAAGCTTCGTTAAGAGACTGGGTTCGTTGTCGCTCGCGGACATTTGCCATTACACGTTGCTGGTGCAGTTCGTCATCAAGATAAAGACCATTGTTCAGCGGAGACTTGGAGTTTCTGACATACTTGGAAGATCCAGATGAGTTCGACGTTTGCGAACTTGGCGAAAAGCATGATCGCTTCAACGCCTTTTGATCCATGCTTTCCTCTTCATCCGCCATCAGCTTACATGTTCTCTTGATTGATTTTGTCTTCTGGGCTTTGCCTTCTACATCGCTCTTTCGTTTTTTGTTAACTAAAGCTTGACTCATTTGATGGTCATAGAATTGAACTGGAATCGGCGGCTGATTGCCGTAGCTGTCAATTGGTTGAGTGTAAAATGGCTGTTGGGTGTAAAAACTTGGGTAATTTTGACCATAATATTGAGAGTTCAAGTTGAATGCTTGGCTTGATGTGTCCTGAGATGAAAATTGATTGTAGTACAAATCGTGGTGATGATTTACGTATTCCATGCTTCTTTTCTTTTTTTGTTTTTGTTTGATTTATTAATTTAATTTATTTGTTGTTTAATAAAGTAATCTTAAATTGATGAGTTAAATGTTAGTTAGGTCATGTATTTAAGCTTATTCAAACGGAAGTAAAGAAAATTGAAAATTGAGTTAGTCTATTTGCTATTAAGATAAGTAATTAGGTAAATTTTGAATGTAAAATTAAGTGTGACTTTAAATTTAATTAATTGTTTCGTATTTTGTACAAATTTGTAAACTAATTTTAGCTTATATTTACTTCCTTCAAATGAATTAATATAGATATTCTTACAGACTGTAGCCAATCGATTAAGTCGGCCAATTAAAATTAGATAAACAATTTATCTATAGTTATCAATCGTGAAAAAAATTGATCTATTGGATGAGCTAAGAGCAAATGAGAAAAAAAAAGAAAAACAACAATTTGATTGAGTCTTACGTTTTATTTCGGTTGTCTGTTTCAACTTTTCTGTGAATATTCATTCTTGAGTATATCATAAAAATTGTCAAAATGATAGATAAGATAATTTTCTTATACAGACTTGGCTCTCGATATGTTTTGAATTAGAAGAAATACACTAGAATTCATTGAAACTCTGGCCGATCTCAAAAAGCTTAGCTAAGTAATGCTCGTTATCTTATCTAAAAATTCAAATTCTGATGAGAAAAAAGTTGTTTACTTTGAAATTTTTGGTGATCTTAAACAAACGCCAATCAGATTTTAAAATTTGCCTGAAATGAATATATTAATCTTAAAATTTTGTTTTTTTTTTAGGAATTTTAAAATTTAAACTACTAATTTTTCACAATAAATTTATCTCTTAGCATTAAGAAAAAATTTAATTTAGAAAGAATACTTAAAAAAACATGTCATCCAAATTCTAAATGTATATTTAAATTTGCGTTCTAAAAATTAACATGATGAGCAGACACTTTATTAAACAAAAAAAAAAAGTCCAAAAAAATTTTTTTTCTAAAATTACACTTAATTAAAAAGTTAATTTTTAAAATTTGAAAAATAAAAATTTCGAAAAATTTTTTTTGCATTTTATTTTTAAAATGAGCGAATTAATAAAAAAATAAAAATAAAACTAGAGAAAAATTTTCATAGTTAAAAAAAAAATAAAGTGAATTTTGTTTTCGAGTTATTCATTGCTGCTAAAACGATTGTTTAATAGGGATTTTATTAAAATAAAATTTTTTTCTATTTTTAATTAGCTTAATAAAAAAAGAGAAAGAATTAATTCCACAAACAAGTTCCAATTTTATTTATTTGTGTTTAGATTTGATCAATTTTAGAATGTTAGAGTAATAGTTTACATGACATTTTGGCATCAGAATAAACAATAGATATGGATCGTGCGAAAATATAGTTAGAGGAATTTAGGAGATATATTTTTAGGCAACGAATGCAGCAAGAACACAAACAAATCGCTTCAATAAAATACATAATTGATATCATATGTGAGTATCTTATTGATATTTCAATTATTAATGCTGAGGTGTTTTGGTAGTTCGATTTTTGAATTTTTCAAATTTAAACAGATATGTTTGAATGATAATCAAAATTAATAAATAAATAAAAAAAAGCTAATTTCATCAATATTGCAAATATATATTTGATTTTTAATGGGCTAATTAATTAACTCATTAAAAAGCATTCTGAAAAAAAAAATAGTTCAACAAGTTCCAGTAATTGGTTTGAAACGAGCTGAGAAAGTTTATAAAATTGAATGTTTTCTTAAGTGCTTTTCTTAAAGACTCCAAAAATGTAGACCTAAGAAAATCAAGATTAATGATGGATCAAATTTTGTAAGTGAGAACTTGCGCAAAATCATAAAGCACTATGGGAATTCGCTTTATTAAATAATAATCAGCCTCATCAGCTAAATAGACTCAGCAGTTAGTCGTTCTTTTGCCTTGCATATGTGTTTTATTTGTAGCGATTTCAAAAAATTAAAAGCAACTAGTTCAAATAAAAATAAATATTTTGATAAAAATTGAAAACATGTTTATCATGTTGTTATGTTCCGTTTTCGCATCGATCTCTATGTCTCTAGGTTTATTTTTGCTTGATAATAAGCGCTTTTTTTAATTAGTGGTCTACCGGGATCAAGCATCACTTTCCTAGTGTTAATTTCGTGTATAATCTTTTTCATAATTTTGTAAATAGATATTTTCTTAATTCTTTAAAGTTAAACAGTTCCTATTAGAAAACAAATAAATAAACATTTTTGTTGTTGCTCAGAATTGTATTTTATTCAATTTATTGTGGTATTCAAGGGCAATTTTACAAAATTTTATTAATATTAAAATATTTTTTAAAATAGTTTTTTTTTTAGATTTCTAATTAAAAATTTTTCAATTTGAAAAAAAATTTGATTTCAGTAATAAAAATCGCAAATTGTACAGCTACCAGAGAACCATACCGTTTTCTCTTTGGTTTAAATTCAATTGAAGGTCAATTTCAGGAAAAATACTTGTATCAGCTTTTTTTTTTTAAATTTAAATGTGTTTCTTTCCCTGTTACAAAAGAAAAGTTTTTGATTTTAATTCTTAATCCAACTACCTAACCCAGTAACATTAATACTCTTCTTTCTTATATTACCTCGATTTTTAATAAAATTATACTTTGGTATTAAATTCGAGAAAAAAATGGTTTTCTTTGTTGGAATTCCATTAAATAAATGAATTTTTATCAAAAAAAAAAAAATATTTTCACCAATCATCAAATATAATTACGGCTTAGATGATCAACTCGATGCAGTCACTTATGTGTCAGATCGGGGCTCTCGCTCAACAAAGTACCAAGAAAGGAGATGAGCGCCCCCTATGCAAGAAGTGAACAAGGTTAAAAAAAAAAGAATCAAATAAAGTTGATAAATGAAAATAGGCGGAAAATTTTATTTTGAAAAATATTAAAAAATATTTATTTTTCTTCTAAAAAATAACTGCGCTTTTAACCAAATTTTTTTAAAAATTAAATTTTAAGACTGCATATATTTTAACTAAGTTTCTGTCTAAACTTATTAAAAGATATGGGAACTATAAATATGAAATTAAATATTAAAAAACACGGGTTAACTTCAGTAATTATTCTTGGCTCGCAGGCTAAAATCGAATGCATCAGACCAAAAATAGTTCTTTTTTGATTAAATTAAAATAGACCAATATTCTTTAAAGAAGTGTTGCATCAAACAATTTTTTTCATGTATCAAAAAGTCATACAAGCAGAATGTAAGAAGAGAAGAAGATCATTCAAATGTTTCTTCAGCAAGAGAAGGATGTTTGGACCTCTTTCATATTGTTTTTTTTTTATTATTTATGGTATTTATTTCTTTGATTAAAGTATGAATTTTGCTTTGCTTCTAAGATTAGTAGGCAAATTAGTTAGTTAGTTAGTTAGTTAGTTAGTTAGTTAGTTTAACTGCAGCATGTGTGCAGTACCGAAGTACTTAGCTCAAAAGTGAGCTTTGGCAGCTACCATTCAATTTTACATCCAAAAAACCCTTTAAACTATTTAAACTCTTCGTCGTGACCGTTTGATGTTGAGCATTCGACAATAGAACTCAGTCGCAAAGCTGCTGATTTTTTGCTCCATTTTACGGTGTTTAGATCAATGGCTAGCATCAATAGAGTAAAATATATAGAATCGATACCTCGAAAATGTTAATTTTTAGCTTGATCTTGACATGTTTTGCTGTCCAGATTAATTTAAGTTTAGGATCAAAAATTAAAATTCAAGATTTACCTCTTTAATTTAAAAAACCATTTAAAAATAAAATTTGCAAAAAATATATTCATTTTTTGACTTTTAGGCGACAAAGAATCTAATGACTGTTATATATTTTGATGTTGATCGTTAATTTTAATTAACCCTAATATCGTTTATTTTATTTTTAATAAAAATATCCTTTTAGGTGATTGGTAAGAGTATTTACATCAAGAAAAAAACAATATTCCGTCTTATATTAAATAACAAAATTTAAAAAAAAGTTAATTTATTTTGAATAAATTAATAAATTTTGCGATTGAATTGAAAAATTTTTTTAATTTATTGTCAAACTATGCAATTTATAAGTTTAAATTAATTAATTTCACCTCTGTCAGGGCTTTTTTAAGATAGACTTATTTATTTTATATGCCTCACATGTTGAATAAAATACTTGAAAATTTAATTTTTGATCCCAATTTTTTATTAGAATTGTACCAATTAATAAGAAAAAAAATTAAAATGACACTTTTTTTTCTCATTGATACCAAAAATAAATTTACAAAATTAGAACAATATTTTTTTCCTAGTATCGGTCTGATATCTTCTCTTTAAAATTCGGCATTGTGAATTTTGGAACAAAAAAACAAGAACAAAAATTTTAAATTGTAATAACTTTTTTTCCTTTGATCTAAAACTGGTTCTATAAAATGTATCATTTGATACATAACATGTATCACCTAAAATTTAATCTGTGCAAGGAAAAAAAGTCATTACATTTTAAAATTATTGTATTTGTTTTTTTGTTCCAAAATTCACAAAGCCTTAAAATTCTAGGTCCAAGAACTAAACACTAAAATTTTTTTTTTTTTAACCTTGTTCGCTCCTTGTGGAGCATAGGTGGGAGCTCATCTCCTTTCTTAGTAGCTTTTTGAGCGAAGGCTCCGATCTGACACAGAGGTGACTGCATCGAGTTGATCATCTAAGCCATAATTATCAAAATCCCCACTGGTTTCGACTGGGGATTTTGATAATTAAACACTAAAATTAGATATAAATAAAACTTTTTTAAATGGAGCATAAAAATTCAGTAAATTTATTTTAGTCAGTAAATTAATAAAATAGTATTTTATGGTTCTGTGCGAACTTGTCAAATCTGGTTTAATTATTCTTTTATATTTAAAGAATTTAGAAAAAAAATTCAATTTTTCACAAGTTAAAAAAGAAAATGATGAACAGTTTTCAATTTAAATAGTTTATTTACAAAATGAAGTTTAAACTTAATAATTATAACAAGATATTTTTACTATTTTAAGCAAAAAAACCAATAAAACTTAAATAAAATTTAAGTTTAATTGAAAAAAAAAACAAATAAATTTAAAAAAATAGAGCAGTAATTACTACATGTAAAGTTAAGCTCATAAATGAATTAGTTTGATTGTTTCTGAACATTGCCAAGTCACCTTAAATAAAAAAAAAGGATTAATTAGTCATGATCATTAACTTGTTGTGTTCGACCGAAAATAAAAAAATTCGATGATCGATCATTTCATCACATGGACATGATTCTTTTTTCTATTCTCTTCTTTTTCTGTTTCTTTCCTCTTCTAATTCTTTCTTAGCGTTTTTGTTAAAAAAATATTTAGAACATAAATAAATAATTAAAAAAGAACAGATAATTAATTCTACAAGTTAACTTTTTATTTTCTTTTTTTTTTCTTATTCTCTTGAGCAATTGGCTTCATTTCTATTATATAGACTTTAAATGATGCAAAAATTAATTTAAAAATCTAGGAAGAAAAATATTTGGAAAACGCTTCTAAATGTATATTGAGTGTTGCGACAGAAGATATCAACGACGCGCAATAGCAATCACCAAAAACAAAGCTCAAACCATAGTGTAATTTTTCTTATTTATTGTTCTCATGAAAATTTTACATAACAAAATTAGTCAATAAGATTAACATGAGAACTCCAAAATATCAATAAATTATTAAAAAATAAAAATTTTTTTTTGTCAGACACGTTTTCCAATATCCTTAAGCACTACAAAATCAAGCAAACAAATATATTACTTAATAGTCCCTGGAGTAGCTTCTTCTTCCTTAAAAAAAAAAATTAGCTTAAAAAAAATTAATTATTTTTCAATTGATTTAGTACTTCTATCATATGACCTTGAACGAGATCTACTGCGAGTTCTTGATCTTGATCTAGAATCAGAATATCGGCTGCGTCTCTTGTAGTCATCATATTTAGGCGGTGCTCTTCTTCCCATGTAAACACCTGGGGTCGGATGGTGCTCTCTATTCGATATTGAATACTCCACTCTGACCCTATTTCCATCAATTTCTTGTCCATGCACCTTTTCCTTTGCGTCTTCGGCATCTTCAACACTATCAAAGTAGACAAAAGCGAATCCTCTTGACCGATTTGTCCTCGGGTCGGTTACCAATTTGACCTTTTCTAAACGTCCATATTTTTCAAAGACTCTTTTTATGTCACGGTCTTCGGTCTTAAAATTTAGACCGAAAACACCAAGAACACGACAAGGACTTGGATTTTGTCTTCTGTAGTAAGGTGAGCGTGAACGGCTTCTTGAGTAGGATCGTCGATGACTACGGTGGCCTTTGCGGCTACGACGACCATTTGAGCGCGATCTTGAACGCCTGTAAGACCTGGAACGTGACCTTGAGAAAGATCGAGAACGTGATGATGACGAATGTCGTCGCTTGCGGCTTTTTCGACCAGATCGTCTCGAGCGAGCACTTCGACTACGCGAACGCGACCTTGAACGCGTAGCTGATCGAGACCTTTTGCCATTTTCCTCCACTTTCTTCACTTCACCTTCTGAATGATTTCCATTTTCTACCGGTTTGTTTTCCAAGTCCTCTTGCTTTTTCTCAACGGTCTCCACACGATTTTCGTCCTTGACCTCTGGCTTTTCGATACGCTCCGAATGCTTGCTTGGTGAGCGCGAGCGAGATCGGGAGCTCTCGCGATCAGATTTTGATCCGCGACTTTGGCTCCTTGAACGGGATCTTGAGGAGCGGTTTGAACTATTGCTTCTAGAACGCGATCGAGAAGTTTTTCTGATTGCCATTTTTTTTTTCAGCTAAGCTATATTTTTTTGTTTGACGAATTTACTTAGTTTATATTGAATTTTAAAGCGCAAAATAGTTGCTATACTAAAATAAAATAAAAATAATATGAATAGAATTTTGTAGAATTTCGAAACCATATTGAAATTTATGCATCTGCAGAAAATTATTTTTTATTTTGTGCATATAATTTTGTCTTATTTTTTATTTTAAGGTTTTAATCTGCTTATGCTTAATTAACGTTTAAATATATTCTTTTAATTAATAATAGATAAATTTAGGAAATAATTTTACCAAAAACCAAAAAAAGAAAAACAAAAGTGAAAATATTTTTTTAACTTAACATTTAATTTAATTAATTTTTTTACTATTTTGGAATTTTTTAAATTATAATTATTAATTATTTTTGAAATCATCTAAAAATAAAAATTAATTTTCTAATTGATAGGCGCTGTGTAGGATGACTTCTTTCGGAACAACTTTGAGAGTTAATTTTTAAAATATTAAAAGATAATCCTTAACTATTATTATTATTATTATTATTTTTATTTATTAGTTTAAAGCCCCATTGGCAAAAATACAAAAAATTACATTAAATTCGAGGTAAATTAAAAAAAGAAACAAAGAAAATTGCACTAGTGTTACTAAGTAAAGAAGTTTACTCTCAAAAGATCATTTAAAATTTTATAAAAATAAAAGTAATCCAATGTTTATTAAAATTAAAAATTTTAAGTTCTCGCTTTAAAAAAAAAATATTACTAAAAAGACCGACAGGTCTTTCTGACCCGACTTATAGATTGTCTTGTAAAAAATTTCTTTTACTTATATATATGTTCTTTCAGAAAACGTGTTGCCAATTCAGCCACTACGGCAATGCCACCATCGTCAAAAAAATCAATAAACAGTGATAGAAAAAAATGCCAGGTTAGATTGTGCAATGAGAACAAGTCCAAATTTACTTGTAATGATTGCGGAAAAACGACTTGTGGGACATGTTTACATGAGATGGTTGTAAGAGCAATGTGTAAGAGATGTCATGATTCAAAATCTAAATAGTTTTTTATGTTTTTAAATAAAATAACAAGAATTTAAACAGTTAAATCTTTGACTTTTAAAAAACGGGTCAGAAAGACCCGACGGGCTTTTCAGGTATAAAAAAAATCGGACTTTCTAGTGTTAAACGAGACACGTTTTTTCAAATAAATTTTTGACTCAAATACCAACAAGTTTATTCTATTTGTGGTTACTTATTGTACGGTTGTATTTGGCACCCATATACCATATCATATATACTCCTATTTATTTTGACCACTAACTTACAAGCATTAATCGTTCTGTTGAATTTAATGACATCATCGAAAATAACGAAAGAATAAGTACAAAAAATTGCAAGCTTTAATTTCCTGGTATTGTGAATTTGAAGAACAAAAAGAACAAAAATTCTTCCTTTTTTGATAAATTAAAATTTACTAAAATAAAATGTATTTAAAAAAATACTTCAAATTAGTGTAACATACTTTGTTGCATCTTTTTTACCTAAATTAAAAATTTTATTTTATTTTTTTTAGGTTAACAATATCAATAATCAATTTAAATTTTATTATTGTTTTATATTTTGTCTTATATCTACATTAGAAAAAATTATTTTAGGTAAAAAAGTATGTTTCCTACATTTTATTTTAGTAAATTTTGATTTATCAAAAAAGGAAGAATTTTTGTTCTTTTTTTTCTTTAAATTCACAATACCTAATTTCCTTTAATTAATAGTCACAAATAGAAGAAACTTGCTAGTATTTGAGTTAAAAATTTAGTTTTTCCAAAAAAATGTGTCTACTTTAAAAGAAAATTCACCAGTCATTTGTCATAATAACAGAAATACATGTATTTTCTTGTTCCTAATAGAAGAAAAAAATGGATAAATTTCTTCTATTTGAAATATCCAACTCCTTTGTGTAATTGCTACCTTAAGCGTTTTTCTTTCTTCTTTCTTCTATGAGCCATATCTAATGTTTAAAAAACTCTGTATTTTCTTCTTTTTAAAAATAATTTATTTTTACTTATTTTTTTTTAAATCTGAAGGAGAATTAGTTCGATACAGAAAACAATTAAATAAAATAAATAAAGATACTTTTTTAGAGTAAAATATTTTCGAATAGAAGAAACACTTTGATGACGGAACTTTCTTTTATTTGATGAAACACGGTATTTCATAGATTTGGATTGAAACTTGACTGAATTAGAAAAAGTAGATAGTGAAGTATTATTGAAAATTTCAAAATAAACCACAACTAACAAAATAAATAAGATAAAAATTTATTGAATAAATAATTAGGAAAAAATTATCTTCTTTTAAAGTATTTTTTTTTGGATAAAATAAAAAAAAAATAAAATAACTTCGTTTATAAATATCCTAAAAAAAAATAATGCCGAAAAAAAACCGTTTAACTATTAGTTAATAACAAAAAATCTTAAATATTGGCTCTAATAAAATATGGAATAGTTAATTATTTTAATCTTTAGTTAATGACTAGTCTAATCATGAATAACTAAAGCCTTGGTCTGATTTATTAACTTAGAAAAAAAAATAATGGAAAAACAAAATTTTACACAAAAATCTTTTGGAGACAAAAATTTAAAAAGAAAAATTATATTAATTTAATTATTTTCTTTTAAAAATTGTACGTTTCTGAATATTGCTTAATCGGATTCATCTCGAGTATTTTTACGAGAATTTCTATTATCATCACTATCTGCTTCAATATCTGATTCATCGCCATTGTTCAACAAATCCCCATTCTCATCATGTCGAATCTTGATGTCTCTTTTTTTGTTAGTAATGTGCTGATTGTCAAGTCGATTTCTAATCTGATCTTGAGCCGATTCATATACTTGCATTTGATCGCTTCTTTCTTGCTTTGATTTATACCTATCAGCCTTTCTCCATAGAACAATTTCCTGTTGCTTAAAATAGCGTCTTTCTTCCTCATCTACCAGGACCAAATTCAAGTAATACTTGACAGAAAATTTCTTCTGAACGTCTCTCATGCTTGGCGTGAGATCATAGGCTCCCAAAAAAAGACGAATTGGAATAGATTCACCTTTGACTGGTGCACCGTCCATTATTTCATATTTTGCCACCGTGTCAGCCTCATTTTGAGCATTTTCGCCAATAATTTCCCGTTTTATTATGGCTAGTTCCATATACTTTACCTTAATTCTCACTAATAAAAAGTAAATCTTTCCAATTATGGCGTCTTTAAGATGATATTTTGACTTATTGTACTCGAATTCAATGTGCAAGCAATCTTCAATGCCAACTTCCATTTTAATGCTATTGTTTGACTCTGGATAAGCGGACAATGTGTGCACATAAATGTCTTCTTCTTTGGTTATATTTGAAAATCGTCTAATTATAGTCAAGCGTAGAAAATATCTCAATTTTACATTGACGCCATGATAGGACTCGTGTGGCTTATCCACAGCGGCGAAGTTAAAGTCAACCGACAGATTTTCAGTTATTTCTCCTGGAAAGCACAAAAACTTGCTCAGAGTAGTGAAAGTGTGGTGATTGCTACGATCATAATAAAGTTCAACTTGGCCAACCAGTTCCAGACGGATGCCTTGGTGTTCGAACTTTGTGCCTTGTTTTTTAAGTTTTATGTGCACCGTTCCACCAACGTCTTCTCCATCATAATAAATGTATTGCTTGGTTTTTTTTCCATCCTCAATCAGCTCAATTTGTTTCCGGCTGCCAGATCTATCAAGTTTAAATTCAATATCACAACTAGAACCAAAACCAAACAAACTCTTTAATGCAAGTTTTTTTTTAACTGAAAAAATAAAAAAAAAATTTAAAGACTTACCATGTCTTTTCAAAGGTGTTTTATTTTGTTCTATCTTTTAAATTAAATCTAAAATTGAAAAATTATTTTAGCTGTACTTGGATGACAAGACTCGAAGTGCAAAAATTAACAGAATTTATCGCTGAATTAGCGATTCTTAATTATGTTTTATTTTATTTTCAAGCAATAGCTTTAATTCTGAAACTTAGTATTAAATCATATGACAAATAAATTTATTTATCTGTTTTTATCAAGTTTTCGTTAGTTTAACTGTGCATAATTTGTATGCACAAATATATCTGGCTAGCATATAACTTCCATTAATGTACTACCAAATTTTGAGTCTTAGTCTAACTGTTATAAAAATTCTGTCAGACTTTTTTAATGAGACTAAAATATGAAAAATTCTTAATTTTTTTTCTTTTTCATTTGGGTTAAATACATGCTTTCATTAAACTGAACTTATTTCTATAGAAAATATTTTGTTAGTTTGAAAAATTTTCAAAATTTTTTCACCTGTCCAAGAAATTTTTACAAAAAAGAATTTTAGATTAAAATTGCCAAAATGTCGTCACAACCAGAAGCTCAAGGCGAAGCAATAAATTTAACCAAACTTTCATTGCAACAATTGGACCAGCTTAAGAACCAACTAACCCAAGAAGTAAATGTGCTACAAGAATCATTATCTAGACTAAAAATGGTGCAACAAAGTTTTGTTAGTTCAGACATATCGTTGGAACAGCTTAAGAAAGTAGAAGAGCAAAAATATATGCTCGTTCCTTTGACAGGATCGCTTTATGTTCCGGGTAAATTGATCTCAAACTCAAAGGTGATTGTAGATGTCGGCACTGGATATTATGTACAAAAATCGGTTGAAGATGCCAAGAAATACTTTGAGAAAAAGATACAATTCTTGGCAAAACAGATGGAGCAGTTGCAGCCAATTTTGCAACAAAAAGTTCTCGTAAGAGAAGACGTCTTAGACGTTTTTACACAAAAGTATCAAATGCAACTTCAAGCTCAAAAAGCCACAACTGCACAGTAGACTTTTTTTTTTTAATAAGATTTAAATTATTTAGAGATTATTAAATTGCCTTTAAATCGCATAAAATGATTATTTTCCGAATAAATTTGTTAAAATGATTAATTTTAGAATGATAATTTTCTAGAAAAAATTATTTTTAAAATATTAGACATGACAATAATAGAATAAATTATAGTTTAATTTTTTTAAATTATTTAAAATAGAATTTATCTTTTTAAAATATTTAAAAAAAAAAAAAAGAATTTTATTATTTAATCCATTATTTTTATTAAAAAAAATAAGCCATTTAAAATTTAAGAAATGGTTTAAAACACTGACCTGCTCGGATAAGTTTAGTACCATATGTTTTTTTTTGGTATCATGAACATGCTTAAGATTCGACTCTAGAGTTTGGATAATTTTAATTTGCTTTTTGTTCATTGATGTGATTTCAATGCCATAATACAGTGTGGATCGAATATATGTTTTATTGTAACAGAGTTTCACGTTTGTATCCATAATCTCTCTGAGAATTCTACATTGTTTCATATTGTGGTATACAAAGAAGTATGCTTTTACTCTAATATCCATATGTGTTTTAGTGTTCAGTGTTTCATCCAGCCATACGCCAAGATATTTAACACTTAAAAACCGGATTTTTTTTATACGTTAATTCCTGAAGGGGTCCGATAAACCCGTTTAATAAATTATGCCTTTAAACAAGCATAAATTACCAAAATTATACAAAATATTAAATAAGGATGTATTTTGTCTCAGCATCTGATAAGTTTATATATAAACTTATCGCATATTTGGCGATCCATGCAAAATTTGTCAGTTTCCACTCGTTCTGAACGAATTGATTTAATGTAAAATCGAATATTTTTCATAACAAGAAAAAACTTATCTCTTGACATAAATTTTCCAATCATATTGACTCCATAAAGTTTTGACCACATGTCTGGGATAGATACCTCGTGCATAAAGGATACCGATAAAAGCTAATATGTCTTCTTTTCTAAATAAAAGATTGGATCCACAGCTTTCGAGTGACAATTGATATAATTGTACCATATTGTTCCATTTTTCGAAGTGAGGTATTATCTCCATTTCTTTTTCAAAATAATCATTATCAAATACTTCTGATTGAGTATCGTCGGTATTTCTAAGAAGTTCAAGAGCTTCTAAAGCAGCTTATACAAAAAAAAGACAATATTTATGTAGTGTCCAAAAAACCCCTTTCCGGATTTAACACTAGAAAGCCCGGCTTATTTATTACAAAAATTTCAAATTAAAATTTCAAGAATAATAAATAAAATTTATTTAAAAATTAAAATTTTTTTAAAATTTTTACAATTTTATTTTTAATTTCTTTGAGATAATATTCAAGTTTGAATTTTTCAAAAAGGGGTCTAAAAAACCCCTCAGGCTTTCTAGTGTTAACGTATATTTTTTTTTTACATGAAAATAAAATTATATTGTTATCAAAACTAATTATTTATAATATTTTTTTGAATTTAGCTTTGATGGAAAAAAAATTTTTTAAAAAAAGATTAAATTTTTGGAACATCAAGCAATAGAAGTACCTAAAAAGGGTCGAATAAACCCCTCAGGAGTGTTAATAAATATGACTTTCTTAATTTAAAAACTACATTAAAATAAAATGATGAGCTACAGCAGGAACAAGACTATGTAGTGTCACTGAGGTAGACGCATGTGTCTCTGTTTTTTAAAAAATATTCAAAAAAATATATTTTAACATGAATTGTATCAAAGACTTCTGATTGAGTATCATCGGTATTTCTAAGAAGTTCAAGAGCTTCTAAAGCAGCTTATACAAAAAAAAGACAATTTAAATTAAAAGACGGGATTTAAATTAATGAAATAAGCCATCTTGTATGAACGTTAGATTGTTTGTTTATTGATGTAATTGGCATTTGTAACTTGAAAAAATAATAAATAAGTGCCATATCTGATGAAAAATATTGTAATTATGATTATTGATTAAAAAATTTTAAGAAAGATAGTTTTTTATTTATTTATTTAATTAAATAATTGAGGGGTAACCTCAGGCCGTATAGAATGGATCAGGTCCTTCTTTTCAGCCTACCGATT
>VANL01001138.1:0-16966 GCA_006352455.1 Brachionus sp. 'Tiscar' | reverse complement strand
AAATAAATGATAAGCTCTTTAATTGTTAGAAATTTTGGATTGCTTTCTTTTGGAGAAGAGGCTGAAGAAGAAGAAGAGCAGCTTGAAAGTGTAACTAAGGATCTGAAGGTTAAAAAAAGTGCTCATGATATTGGCGATCCTCTTTTAGTGTCTAAAAAAGCAATAGCAGAAGAAAAACATGCCGATTTAGAAAAAGAGATGAGCAAAAAGCAAACTGAAAAATTTGACACAGTTGAGGAAAAAAATAAGGAATTTGTCAATATTGAAGACATCAAGTCAAAACTAAAAAAAAAAGATGAAAAAATTGAAAAAAAATTGAAAGAAGTTCCCAGAGTTGATGAGAAAGAACAAAAAAAGTAATAATATTCTTTAATTTCGTTTTTAATTTTTTAATTAGAAAAGAAACTCAAGATGAGATAAAAAAACTGGAAAAAGAACTTTTGGAGAGGAAAAGAAAATCTTCAGAAGAGAATAAAATCAAGCAAGAACAAATTAAAGAGAAAAAAACAGAGACAGAGGTGTTCAAACAATATAAGGAAGATGTTGGAAAATATGAGCATTTGAAGAATAGAAAAATGAAAAGCTCAAAAGAGGACAAAACAATTGAGCTTTTAAAAGCATTTAAAGAGAGGATGTTCAAAGCGAAATATGAAAATAAAGATTTAGAAAATAAACAGTCTGAATATGCTGAAAAAGAATCTGAAAAAGTTGAAGTAGAGACAATTTTAACTCATCGTTTGGATGTTGATGAGGAAATTAAAAGAAAAGTAATTGATGCTAATATAGCTGATCATGAACGCTATGATATATATGATCCTCGAAACATATTAAATAAACGAAAACGTGGTGAGAGCAAAGAAATAATCAAGAAAAAAAAATAGCTTTTTGACTCCAAATTCTCTTTGAATATTGATATTAATAAAAAGATATATTTGTACATATTCAATAAACAATAGATAAACTTAAAAATTAAAGATTCTTTTTTGAATTTATTTTTAGTTAATTGAAAATAGAATTAATTAACACCTTATGAATATATCCTTAAGTTAAATAAAATAAAAAGTATATTATGCTTATGTTTTGAAGTGAATCAATCTAATGAGTCGGTATATTGTAGGTTTTTTTGTTATTCTAAAGCTACATTTGAGAAGAATATTTTAAAAAATTGTTTTCTAAATTAAATAAACAAACCTAGAATTTTAATTGCACGCCTGACTGACTAGAAGACCAAGTAATAAAATCTGCTCTTTCAATAAAATTATTAATTTATTTAATACAATATGTTAAAAACAAGTCTTATAATAATTTTAATTTTAAATTCTTTGAAATGTTTTGCAAAATTAAAGATATGTTCACTGGATTTAAATGCTTGTCTCAGATTGAAATTTGTAGATAAATTAGATTCATATATTTGTTATGAATGCCATTCGTTTCAATGTCCATGTAGATTTTCGCCATTATACTTATCAATTTCACGGTCATCAAAAAACATAGAAATTCAAAAGAATCCCCGAAATTATTGGTTGTCGGCAATTTTGGGAATCTGCATTACTATAATTTTTATTATTTTATTTGTATGTATTATATTATTAATTCAATTTCAGTTAAACAAAAGACGCCAAGGACGCTATATTGTAAACAGTTCTAGATTTAGTGAAACAGGAGATTTGAATTCTAGCAGAGTTTGGTTTACTGGTAACACAGAATCAACACCTCCTGATTACAATAATGTGAAATTAGATTCAAAAAATGCCAATTCAAGTGATTTTCTGCCACCGTATACGACTATTAACTGAATTTTTTTATTGTAAATAAAATTTTATCAGCTTTATTTATTTATTTCATACCTTACTAGAATATTTTGGTTTCATTAAAAAAATATTTATTCTTGAAATAATGATTCTTTGACAGGAAACCAACAAGTATAAATTTATTCGAAATAATTTAATTTCTTAATTATTTTATTTTAATGTCTCTAAGAATAATGGGTTTTTTAAAATCAAAATATTGAAGTAATATTAATTTAGAGCTTATATTTTTATATATATTTTTGATTATTATGAACGGAAAGTAAATTCGAAATAAATTTGAGATTTGGTAATTCATTTTGCAAGATTTATTTTAAGTTTACTAAATTGCTTATTGTTAAACTTAAGAACATTTCTTAAATAATTATCTATTTGAAAAGTAGAAATAAAGCTTTCAAGTATTTTCCGTTTTAACAATCAAACTCTTATTTATTTTTTTTGTTTTCTAAGTTCAGTTAAACCAATATAAATTTTAAATTTAAGCTTAAGTCATTTAATTTACCTATTTAGAATGAAAAAGAAATTTTTGTTTCGTAACTAAAATAATTAATGATTACTCTAACCGCTACAAAGGAATATAAATTAGAAAAAATATTTAAAAGTTGCATAAGACGGTAAGTTTTCAAGCTTCTTTGGTATTTTTTAACCGATTCCTTCTCAATGTTAGAAATCAAAGCTAAAAATGAAAAACTTATTTTTAAAATACATTTTCTTACGAGATAAAATATCAGATTTCGATATCAGAAATGCTTCAAATTTTCACATGACAACTTTTTATTTACGCAAATATTTTTATCATTTAACGAATTAAAATATTTTTGATTATTTTTAAATTTTAAGTTAATTTTAAACCTAATTTATGATATGTAAAAAATTTAAGGCAAATAAAATTTAAATCTAGCTTTTAATTTCTTTACAGTTTCAACTTTTAAAGACGCGTCTTATAGTTGTCCTGAGCAATTTTTTTAGGTATCAAAAAACATAATTCTTTCACCTTCTTGAATCTTTTTCTCTTAGGTATGGTATCGCAGTATTGCTTATTATGTAAAATAAAAAAACATTTTTTTATAGATTTTATTAAATCATTATAAAAAAAAGTTACTTTAAACAATCAGAGAAACATTTGAATTATGTATAAATTTTCGCGCAGTTAGTTATATAATGTTGATGATTTTTTTTTTATTCCCTATTTTTATTGAGCTCGAGAGTGTGCCTTCGATTCCAAAGCTTTCTTGCACACAAAGTATAATTTCAAACTGTATAGTAGAAAATTTTAATCGAAGCTTCTCAATATGCAATTGTGTCAATCAAACAATTTGCCCATGTTTTTTTTCAAATTTTCATTTTTTTATTAATCAAAGATATGAATCTCAAAACAAAACTTTTGATAGATTTGGGTCACAAAAATTTCCAGAAAATGGCTCTTTTCCTCTACATTTAATTTTTTCATGTATGATAGTGTTTATTTTAATCTTAATCGTTGTATCTGGCATGATTTGCACATGTTTTTGTTCGCCTAAAAAAAGATGCTGTTTTAAGAGAGCATGCTCAGAAATAGCCAATTTAGACACCCAAAATAGCAATTCAAATTTGTCATATGTTTCAAGCTATAATGAGAATGAGCCTCCACCAATGTACAGCCAAGAAATGCTTAAGGATTCACAAAAAAGTGAAAAACTCCCTGATTACAAGAGTTTATTCGATGTTAAATTTCGACAGCAGCAACAACAACAAGAACAAAATCAATCATTCCAATTTTGAATATCATTTTTTTTTGAGTATTTTTTTATTTTTCATTAGGCATGGTCTTGAGCTAATTCAGATTTTGAAATTTGACTATTTAAAAATCTTATAATAAAATGACTTATTTTAAACAGTATCATTCAGTATTTAAAAAAATAAATAAATTTTGATAAAAAAAGATAATTTTGAATAAAAAAATTATTTGTGATTAATTTTAGAATAAGGTCAAATATGAAATTATATTTTTCAATAGAATTTATTTTATATTGGATCTAATCTAAGAGATATTATTCAAATTGTATTTTTAATTTTAATCAATTATGAATTTATATGCTAATAAATATTCATGCGAATTTTTTTTATTTTTTAAATTTAAATTTTAAATTTAATTCTAAAAGTGCAAAAAAAAACTAATATTACGTAATTACAACTATTTTAAAAGATTTTAATTTAATTTTCTTAAAGTATTAAATTATAATTTCCTGTTGATGATCTAAGGAAAGATGCTAATACATCAAGCTTTACTCAAATATAAAGCATTTAAATTTAAATTTGAGTAAAGCTTGCCCATTCATGCCGGAGATTAATTAAATGTTAGCAAGTAAAATAAATCTCCAGATCGTGGAAATTATTCATATGAAAGTTTTTTCATTTGTTAATTTTTTAATTAATGTAAGATTTTTTTTAAATTTACTTTTTTATTAAAATAATTAAAAATAAAGTATCAAATTTGATTTTCATTTGTTTTTGTTAAAAATCTGAGTATGTAAAAAAATTCGGTATCTAAAATTGTCATTTTGTTCTATGAAGACAAATCTTGACATTATACTATATTAAAATTATTAAATTTAAATTATCATAATTTTATTATAAATTTATTTCTCATATTCTAATTTTTAATTTTAAAAATCCATTTAAAATAGTAACTCTTTTATAAAAAAACCTGATTTATCAACTAGTTATAAAACTTAAAATAAATTCATAACATTTTATCTTTTTAAATTTAAATCTCATGATTTAAAAATTTTAGACCAAATGATTTTAAATTTAATTTTATTTACTTCGTTGGCTGCGTCAATAGCTGCAGACCATGTACCAGTATTGACATATTTTGGACAATCTTCTATAACTTCTTCCATAGTTGGGAAAATAGTTGGACAAGGCGACTTCATCAGTGAAATTAAAGATCATCTAAATCAAAATTTGAATCTTATCATCATTGACAAATTAAGAACTCAAGATTTAACATTTGCAGTTCGTAAGCTAGATTTAAAACCTGATGTTAACTTAAAACCTCAAGTTGAGTCACCTTTTGAGACCATTCAGACGTATTTAAATAATCATAAGATTACTATTAATGTTATAGAATCAGACAACATAGAAGATGCTTTGAGCACTTTTGGTAGATTACACCAAAATTCTAATGTAATTCTAACGGGGAGAAGCATGGCTGCGCGAGAAAAACGAGATACGGAAAGTTCAGAAATTGAAAATGGAAATTCTACATTTGTGTTTGGCGAACAATGTGCTGCTTTTTTTGAATCGATTTACTACATAGATTTAGCGAGACAACAATCTAGTACCTTCATACCTTTGATAAACACAAACAGTTCATTTTCATGTTCTCAGACTAGTTCTGATCAAGTTTTGACCATAAATTTTAAGCAAAATGTTGGAGTTGATGGTGCATCGATCCAAAAATTGACTTTAAAATTTAATAAATCTAGCAATGCGTATTATTATGTTTTGTACTCAAGCTCCATTGAACTAAATAACAGTAAAACTCATGATCTAGTTTATATGGGAACTCCTTATGGAATGGAAACTCCACTCAATTATTCTTTTGTTTGCACTAAAACAGCTTTTAAAGTTCAGAATAAAACTAAAGACGGCAAATCGAATTCTAAAGTATGGCTTTACATTCAAAAATTACAATTTCAACCAACTGGTGTGACCAATAATCAAAGCGATTACAGCTTTGGACGCATAAATTATTGTCAAGGTTTTTTCTCTAGTGGAATTTGGATGGCGATAACCTCGTCTTTAATTCTAGCATTTGTACTAGCTTTCGGGATTTCACTTTTGATGAATGTAAAGACTATGGACAAATTTGATGATCCTAAAGGAAAACCACTTAATATTGGAGCTGAGAAATAGTTTTATTTTTAACAAAAAATTTTATTTATTACATGCCCCTTTTTAATAAACATTTATTTCCTAATTTATAAGTCTAAGTCTAGTTTGATGTTTTAATAAATTCGAATTATTAAATAAAAATATTAAATTTTTTTATTTTATTTTATTATTTAATTTGGAAAAAATTTTAAAACTAAATAAAAATAAGTTATATTGAATTTTAAGAAAATTAAAATTTCACCAATGATTAATATGATACAAAAATTTGTATAAAAATATTTTATCCAATATTTGTATTTTTAGTGTTCTATTTTGTAATTTTTAAGATTGAAATATGTGAAAAGTAATTAAAACCATTTAGAGATAAAAATTGAATAATATTTTTGATTGATATTTTTAAAATATAAATATTTCCAAGACTCTAATAAAAAAATTAATTAAAATAAAACAAGCTACATATATTTTTTTAATTTTGCCAAGAAATGAATTCGTCTGTGAGGAAAATTGACAAAAACAAATTTGATAATTTGAAAAATTTTTTTGAAAACTTAATTTGCAGTAATAATGAAAATAATCTAATACAAAGAGATAAAAACAATAACAATAGTAATGAATCATCGAATACTGATTATAACTCAATAACTCCAGATATAAATGATGATGAAGCTACGGTCAAAAATCAGTCTTTTCCAGTTAACTTTAACAATATCAAATTTAAGAATGAAAACAAAAAACCTAAATTATATACAAAAAAAGAAAATGATAATGAGAAAATAATTGAAAAAGAAGCTTCCGAATATTTTTTAAATTCAAATATGAAAATTAGTGACCAAATTTCCATCACATCATTGTCAAAATGTAGTGTTATTTCAGATTTTTTATCTGATAAAGAATCGATAGATTTTAAGAGAAATATTCAAGTAGTTTATCAAGACAATTCAGAAATTCCAAATAATACAATGTTGGTAGACAGAAAAGAAAAGCCTAATAGTTTTACTTTTAATCTGTTTAAATTATTAAAACTCATGCTAACAGCAAAATGCTATTGTGTTCTTTTGACTGAAAAAAAGAATTCTAGTGATTTAAAAAAATTGATTTTTATTTTATATCAAATAAAACAAACCGCTTTAAAAAAATTGTCGAATATTGATTCGACGGAAATTGAGAGTGCTAAGTTAAATGACTTTTTACTTGCTGATTTTTTCAATATACTCTGTGAAATTCATGTAAGTAATTTAATGAGCTTAGTTTATTTAATAATTTTCAAAATCTAATCTAAGAGTGAAGTAATCAAGTTAGATAGTCGATTCAAAAAAATTATAATAAGTAAAAATTTATTTTAATTACTTGGAAAGTATGAATATCAAATCTTTTTTTTTATTAAAGGCAAAAAAAAAATTAATAAAGAAGTTATTGATGAATTATTCTCAAGAATAAACTTGATTGTATTTAAAATTTTGTCAATACAAAAAATTCTGTGTCTAAGCAAACCTGAAAGTTCTGAACAAATGTGGAATGATTTTCAGAACGAGTATGAAAGTCAGATAAAAGTTTTTGAAGATGACCACTTTTATACCTTGAAAGAATTTTATCGAAAAAATGTATTTAAATTATAGTAAGAACATTTTGCTTATCAAATGATACTTTAATACCGGGCACTGATTTATTTTAGTCATTTTTTTAATTTTAATTAGCCAATTTAGCCATTAGGATGATAATTTTCTCTGTAAAACTTGGTAAAAAAAAAAGAATAAATTTTATAATGTTTAGTGTATTTTTCGGATGATTAGCAGACTTTGTTGTTAAGATTTTAGATATTTTTGTACCAATTTTCGCTAAATTTCACTAAGGTCTTAATCAATTCGAAATAAAAAATTCTAGGACATCTCTAAGTAAAAGAAAAAAATTACGGCCATAAAATAATAAATATTAAAATAAATAGCAATCAAATCAATTTTATTGCTTTGTGTTAATTTTAGTTACAAATAAATTTAAGATATATTTCAATTTAAATAAAGGAATTTTTAAAAGGCATCTTTAAGTTGATAAGCATTTACTATTTATCTACTATTTTTTATAATACATTAAAATTTAAGGTAATGAGTTCAGACTTTAAGAAATTTCTGAAATGTTCTTATAATTTTGAATGTTCACAGCAAGAAAAAGGCAGTTTATTCATTGATGATGAAATTTTAAATGATGTAAAATCACTAATGAAAGAAAAATTTTATCCAACAGCTTCGCAAGATTTTAAACTACCAAAATTAAGTATTTCTAAAGATGCATTTTTACACAAATATAATGGAATGTTTATTCAGAAGCCAAGTAAAACAACTCTTACTTCATCAAATATTTCAAATTTAACCTTTCAAAACGCTAATTCTGAATTTGAAAATAACTTTAACAACAACTGTCAAAGAATAAAAATTGCCGATTCAAATAATTCAGAAGCTTCTTTTGTCGCTATGCTCAAACTTAATAATGATATTTCAAAGTTTTTAGTATATAAAAATTGGCCTCGAAATCAATTTATTTCATTAAGTAATTTCACAAAAATTTAATATTTTTTTTAAAATAAACTATGTTATTGTAATGTCATCTTCGTACATGTTTAAAATTATCATGATCCAATATCCGAACAGGGAACCAAAAACTTGTATAAAAGTTATTTTTAACTTTTCAATCAATGGTTCTTTTGAATCATCAAATTCTTCATTCATTTCAGGAAGCTTAATAAATTTTATTAATAGGAAATTGGCTTAAGTTTTGATATCAAAATTTTAAATTACTAAAACAGCTAGACCTATGTACATGGTAGCTGCGCCTGATATAGAAAAAATCCATCTCGCTGCATCTATATTTCCTCCAAATACAATTCCTAGTATACAGCCCAAATAAACTGAATTTCCACTACAAAAATTATAAAACAAAGCTTGAAATGGAGTCATTCCAGCTCTTACTAAAAGAGCAAAATCTCCTAATTCTTGAGGTATATTGCCACACCAAGTCGCTAAAGCAGTCGCAACTCCGAAAAGTATGTTTTGATTGATTGATGCTCCTATTGACATTCCATCTATAAAATTTCCTAAGCCATCTCCAAAAATAGCCTTAAAATTTTTTTCTTTAATTAGTTCATCAATTAATTTTTTTAAAAAAATCAATTCATAGTATTCAATTTCGTAATATTTTGACTTTTTAAAAATCATTTAAAACCAAAATTTTTTATATATATTACATTTTAAATTTTTTTTTCGTTATAAAACAAGTTGTTTAACGAAAAAGTTTTATTTCTAAAAGAGATTACGATCGAAAACCTAATTCTGTGTTACAAACTTACAACGGCGACAAATTTTGTTACCAAAATATAAAAAGATAATTAAATATTTAGTTTTTAATTTCGCAAAGCCAAAAACTTCTCTTACTTTCGGGAACTAACTTATTCCTATTCAAAGTAAAATTCTAAATGAAATAAGAATTTATAATTTTAAATATTCTCTCAATTTTCTCTACACATCATCTGATACTCTGTACCCTTAATTTAATTTTAATATTTTATTCAATTAACGCCAATGCTGCTGTTAACAGCATAAAATGATGCTGTTAACTTATTTCAGCTTTTTACTGTAAATGAAAAAGAAGAATGCTTGGAAAATTCCGTTTTAAATACTAATTTAGTTCATTTTTTTTAAATTCAATAAGCTATAATCAATTTAATTAGTTTTTAATTTAATAATTTTTGATTTTATAATAATATTTTTTCTTTACTTTGATTTTTTAATTAATTAATTTCTAAATTACCATCCATCCGACTGGTTTTACTAGAGACAAACCTTTCGTTAAAGATGTACAGCAAAGTTTTTCTGGTCTTTCGCTGTTTTGTTTCAAGCGATCAGCTAGCTTATCTGTTAATTCATTTAAATGAGAAATTCCAACAATCTAAAAATAAAAATTCTATAAAAAAATTGAAGGTATCAATATTTAAAATTAAAATTTTTACATGTATTTCAGATAAGTCAATTGATTGATTTCTCTTCATTCTATTTCGTTTATTGTTGCTTGACGCAAGGTCTCTTTTCATATTTAGACCATTTTCAACTGATTCGTCATCAGATATTTCCAAACTTTGCCTTTTTAATTGATCTTTCACTTGGTCAAAGAGTTTTTTTCTGTTTTTCTAATAAAAAAAGTTTAAAATTTTTTTAAAAATAACTTTTATTTAAATACTTCTGTTTTATAAATTGTAATGATTTTCATTAAACGTTCGAACATAAAGAAAAAGAATATGACCAACAAAATGACCAAATGTTTGTAAAAGTAAGAATAATTTGTTTCTTCTAGATATGCTATCTCAAAACCGTCAGCCTTAAGTATTTTGATTTAATTTCAAACAGATATAATAATTTTTTCTTATAACAATTACCAATGGAATGTATTTTAAAATACTATTCGCTATTAAGCATCCAAATGCAAGACTGATCATAAATGTCAAAAGCCTTTTATAAATTTTTTTACCTATTATTGTCAATGCAATTGCTCCACTCCATGACCATATCGTTACCACTCCTGATAAGAGAAGACCAAACGCCCAAACTTAAAAAATCATTATTAAAATTTATTTTTTTAGCTAACTTTGGCTTATTTACTTTGTCCACCACTTAAACCTTCAATATTATGATTGTATTCACAATGCCCAATTTCAAAATTAAACAATAATATCGGGCAAATATCCGAAAAGGTTTCATAATCAAAGTATTGTGAACTAACTAATCTGGATATATCTTTAGATTGGAAGCATTTTTTTCTCTGACATTTATGAAATCTAGTTCTATTTTCAATATGTTCATCTTTAGGGTAACGTGTCACTAAATACTCAATCAAATTCTCCAATTCATTTGTTGACATGTTAAATGACTTTTTATCATTTGTGTATACTTCAAAAAAATAGCTTATAATGTCTTCTAATGAACTACAACCCTTGTTCTGACTTTCTATTTCAGGTTTAGGAGTTGGCCGTCTGTGATGCTTATTTTTCAAATCAGAGCTTTTTTCAATGTAAAAAAGCTTTTCGATCTCAAAATGGTCTACCATTTTTTTAGCAAGCTTATCAATTAGTCTTCTTTTTTGCTTTACAGTTTCTGTAGGCAAAGAATCAATCGTCAGAAGAATAAAAATTATAAAAAACAAATTCATTCTTGATTTGTATAGACATAAAATTAGCTCAGACCACAAATTATTTAAAATGAATTTTTGTTTTGTTTTGAAAAAAATCTTTTTATTCTAATTTATAGATAATTAATTGAATTATCACTAATAGATAAAGTAATTCTAAAGGTTTGATTTTTTTTAATTACGAATAATTAATTTGAGAACCTAATTTAGATCACTAAATTATCATTTATAATTAAGATTTTTGAAAAAATCAAAATATTTTAAATTTGATTTACTGGAATCAAATTTTGAATATCAAATAATGTAAATAATTTAAACAAATAATTTACTTATTTCTAATAAATAAATTTTGTTTCAAATTAGTTTAAATTTCCGATCGTTCTGAATTATTTATTCAGATAAAACTAAAATTTTAGCTCAAAAGTTTTTTCAAGATAATTTTTTTAAAATAATTGTCAGATGATTTAAATTGTTGATACTAGTTTAAATTAGCTAATCAAACTAAGATAAATCATTCAAAAGATATTTTTTTGACAAATTTATATTTTTAAACTCTCGAAACTTTCATTATTCAAAAAATTCTAATTTAATTTGCAAATTTAAAATGGAAAATATTAAAAAAATAGAATCCGTATCTGATGTTAAATTTAGAATCCATGACAGTGATGTTAATATTATCAGCACTAAACCATCTTCAAAAGTAAATAAAGAAACCACGAGTGAAAATGATTTGACTCGTTTTCAAAAAATTTGTTTTGGCCTTGCAGGTCTTCCGTATCAGGCTTATTTTTGTGCAATTGGTGTTTTCACAACCGTATATTTATTGAATAATGCTTGTCTTCCCCCAAATAAAACAACGTACTTTTATCCTATTAAGCCATTTTGTATAATAAAAATAAAAAATAAACTTTATTTAAGATATATTTTGTTCATTAGTAGAATAACTGATGCCCTAACTGATCCAATTTATGGTCTCTTGGTTAACAAAACTAAACTGACTCGATTTGGAAAAATGAAGCCGTGGATCGCTGTTGCGATTCCCTTATGCTCTATTGCCTACATCATGATGTGGTATTCTCCAGCAGGATTTACAGAAAATCAATTGTTTGTGTGGTATACTTTTTGGCATAGTTTTCAATTTACAGCTATTACTGTGTGAATTATATTAATTTTTTTCTAAATTTAAACTATTTTCAAAGGGTATAAGGATACCTCATACTTCAATGACAATGTATTTGAGTCATTCGAAAAAAGAAAGAGAATCAATAACGGTTTATCGAATGGGTAAAGCTTATAATCTTTAATAGTAAATTAAAACAATAATGAAGGTTTTGAAATGATTGGGTTACTCCTAGCATTAATAATTCAGGGTCCATTTGTTTCTGGCGCATCCAATTGCGCAAATCTAAATGAAACTCAGGGCAATTTCACTTATACAAATTTTAATACATTAACTAATTGGGATCAGTTTAAGTATACTTATATAGCCATTGTAATGACTGTGATTTTTCTGGCTGGAAGTTTACCAGTAGTTCTTTATGTCAATGAAAAACCAGGTTGCTTTTAAATATTTTAAATGATATATTTTAATTCCATTATTTTATTAGAGCTGGTAGAAGCTTCAGAAAAACATGAAAATAAGAAAAAAAATATTTCAACCTTTAAAGAACTAAAGAGGATGTTTACATTTAAGCCCTATTTGTTGATTATTTGTTCGACTATTTTGACAACTTCATCAATTCAAGTTAGCTTTTTAAATTGTATTTCATTTTTCATTATTTTATTTTAGATAATTCAAAGCAATCTTCAATTGTATTTTGAATTTGGATACACTGCAATTAAAAGCTTGTTCATGTACTGTATAATAATAATATTAGTAGGTTTTTTTATAACACTAACCAAACAAAAATTAATTTTTACTCAACTCTTATTTAAAAATACTTAATTAAAAGCCTCAAGTAGTTATGACCGAGACTAAGGGTGAATGTTTTATAAAAATAAAATAGACCTTTTTAGTATTTTATTTAATTTATTAAAAACCAACTTATTAAAAAATCATCTCTGACTGATTGTCTATAAGATTAAAGCACAATAAAAAACATTATTATTCTAATTTCAATCAGACAGTTAATAAAAAGCTAACATTTAATTTTTTTTGGATTGTTAAATCTAAATTTATTTTGAATTTTTTGCTTGTAGAATTTCTTATAAAGTAATTAAATACGATCATTATTTAGTGTCATTTAGAAAAATATTATCAAGCTATTCTAGTTAAGTTTTATTTTTTTATTTTCAAAGTTAATCAATAGACTAGTGTCCATGTCATCAAAGACCGATTTACACCTCATTTATTTAAATTTATTATTACAAATAAAAATTAATAATTGATATTAATTATTTAAAAAAGTCAAACATTGAGATATTTAAATTAAATTTTCTGAATTTTTTTTAAAATTCAAATCAAATTTAAAAATCAAATTTATATTATTTAATAAAGAAAGCTTAAATGTTGCAAACTTTAACATTGATCTATTGATCACAAAGCTATTCATTAGTCTTGTATAAAAACATTTAATGGTTTTTTCACCATCGGTTCATTTTAATTAAGTTAAAAAGATTCAAAAGATTTTAATTTAATTGATATTTAGATTTAAAAATTTAAATAAAATTATTTTAAAAAGTACAAATTTCAATTATTGAACTCTAAAGAGAATTAAATTGTGAAATTTTAGGATCTAACAAGCCAAAAAGCAGATCATTACAATGTTTTATTTATGTCATTTAAAGGGTTGTGCAATCATGTTTGTACCTATTTGGAAAAAAATTATAATGAAGATTGAAAAAACTACAGCACTCATAATTGGAAATTTAGTAAAACTAATAAGCTAAGAAAAATCTATTTATTTAAAGAAAAATAATTTTAGACAATGATTCCTTTGTTAATCGGAGTTTTCTTTTTTAAAACTAATAACATTGGAGAAATAATAACATTTTTTGCCTTGGCTATACTTAGTGCGAATTGTTTCACGGCAGCTTTTTTGATCCCACCGGCTTTGATTCCAGAAGCTCTGGATTCTTATTTTTTAAAATACCGCAGTAAGCCCGATGCCTTATTTTACACATTTTTTACAATTGGTACAAAAATATTGATTGCAATTTATTTAGGAATTTCTCAAGAAGTTTTGAAGTATTATTAATTTAACAAGCAATTCAATTAAAATTATTAAATTTTTTATATTCAGCGTGGTTGGTTATGATATAACTGCTACAACCCAGAAAGATGAAGTCGGCGAATCGATAAAATACCTAATTGCCCCATTGCCATTGATTTTTCTTTTTCTTAGTTCCATTTGCATTTATTTTTATCCAATTGATTCCAAAAAAGCTGAAGAAAATTCTAAAATTATCAATTCGATTCACCGGTAAGCTGATAATTTTTATTGGAAAATTTAATTTAATAAACTTTTTTTTTAAAGAGAAAACACTCAGTCCAATATCTATTCAGTAGAATCTAAAGCCGAATTGGTAACTGATCAAGAGAAAGATTATTTCTAATGATTTTATGACAATGCCTTACTATCTGTTTTATAAAATAAAATCAAAATCTGATTTAAATTTTAAATAAAATTTATTTTAAATAAATGATAAGTCAAAAAAAAAAAAAGATTTAATTGATGGAAAAAAACACATTTTTAGGATAAAAATTATTTTTATTAATTGTGTAATTATTATTGTTTAACTAAATGTTTTTAAATATTTTAAAAATAACAGATAAGCTAGTTTTTATTTTTTTCTCAGATATAAAGTATTTATCGGTTTCTAAATATAATGCTACAATATATGTTAATAAAGGCTTATTTTGAATTTTTAAAAAATCAGCCGATTCACAACAAAATTAGAATAACTTAATAGAAATAGTTGTTTTGACAAGAAACAAATTGTGTAATAGATAGAAAATGAATTATTTTATCAGAATTGAAGAAAAATTGATCACATAATTGCAAAATCTTAAGCATATTTAACTAAATATTTAATTCTTTGAGCAAAATAATCTTTTTAATTTTAATTAAAAATTTGATAAAATAAGACTTGCGATAAAAATTTTTTTTTAGATACTACATATTCATAACTTATTTTGAAATATTTTTAATTCGTTATTTAGCCTTAAAACTTTGTTAAGATTAATTTATTTTAGACAAAATTATTAAACTAACCTCATCTGTTTTTAGTTGATTGAAATAGTAAAATAGCAGCATAAAGATGAGAAAAATAAGCGACTCACAAAAAAGTGACTTCCAAGTTAATTACAAAATTAAAGAAGTTGAATTTATTAAACCGTCGAAAAACAGAATGCACTTGGAAAAATTGAAGAACAATACAGATAGTGATCAAAATGAATTAAAATTTTATCAAAGGTTTTTTTTTGGACTTGCTGGCCTACCTTTTCAAGCTTATTTCTGTGCAATTGGTGTTTTCACTACAGTTTATTTATTAAACAAAGCTGGACTACCTCCGGAAAAAACATCGTATCTATTTTGACTTGGCCTTATAATTAAATAATTTGATTTTATTTAGCTATATTTTATTCATAAGTAGAATCATAGATGCCATTACTGATCCAATTTACGGTTTTCTTGTAGAAAAAACTAAGCTTACTAGATTCGGAAAGATGAAACCTTGGTAATTAAATAATTTTTTTCTTAATCAAAATAGAAGTTAACGTAAAATTGTCTTAAAGGATAGCAGCTTCAATACCATTAAGTGCTCTAAGTTATGTTATGATGTGGTATGCACCGCAATCTTTTTCAGAGTCTCAATTATTCATTTGGTTCATATTCTGGCATAGTGCTCAATTTACCTTTATTACAGTAAATTTTTACTCAAACTAAAATTAAGGGTTAAAATATAAATAAGGGATTTAGAATACCACATACTGCTATGACAATGTATTTGAGTAATTCTTTAAAAGAAAGAGAGAATTTGACTATTTATAGAATGGGTAATTTTTTTTAGATTTTTGTAAATTTTTTTTTTATCACAAGTTAATTAGCTAGCGAAATGGTTGGTCTACTTGTAGCATTAGGAATCCAGGGTCCCTTAGTTGCAAACGATTCTTCTTGCTTAAAAAAAAATTCATCTGGTGAAATTATTCCTTCAATGGATTCTCAATCTGAAAATAACTGGGAGAAATTCAAATATACATACATCGCTATTATTATGACTGTAATTTTTCTTCTTGGAACAATTCCTCTAATAATATTTGTCAAAGAAAAACCAGGTAATAAAAACTAAGTTTTTAAATGTTTTTTATCAATAAATTTAAAAGAATTAGTAAATGCTTCGGTAAAATCCCAAAATGTTGGAGAAAAAGTTCCTGTATGGATTACATTAAAAAGAATGTTTACTTTTAGACCATTTATAATTTTGATAATATCAACAATATTATCAACCTCAGCGATTCAAGTAAAACAATATCTATTAATATTTTTGGTAATTTTATTTTTTATAAAAAAGATACTTCAAGCCAATTTTCAATTATATTTTGATTACAGCTATGTTGCAATATCGGATAAATTCACCATAACCATTTTCGTTCTTCTGGTTAGGCTATTATTTTTGATTTATTAAATAATAGTTTTTTTTTTCTAGGGCTGTGCCATACTTTTTGTTCCTATTTGGAAATTATTATTAATGAAATTTAATAAAAGTAAAATTTTTATTTTGGGAAATCTGGTAAATAGATACAATAGGTAGAAATTTCGATTAAATTTTCAAACATATTTTGTGTAGCTAATGTTGCCATTATTGGTCGGAATTTTCTTTTTCAACACAAATAACACAATCGAAATAGTTCTTTTTTTTGGATTTGTGGTCATTGCCTCAAACAGCTTTACTTGTTCATTTCTAGTACCTTGGTCAATGCTACCAGAAGTATTAGATGCATTTTTTATTGAGTATCGTTCCAAACAAGATGCCTTATTTTACACATTTTTGGCACTTGGGACCAAAATTTTAATAGCTTTTTACTATGGAATTTCTCAAGTAGTTTTAGGACTTGTAAAATATGAATCAAATGTTTGTCCAGAATTTCAAAATGAAAATGTCGCTCC
>VANL01001137.1:0-16970 GCA_006352455.1 Brachionus sp. 'Tiscar' | reverse complement strand
ATTGTTTCTAAAATCTTTAAAATTAATATTTTTCTTTTATAATTTTTATAAATGGAAAGGATGTTTTAGAGGATAATTTTTTTTGTACGTTTTTCTCATCTTTTTGGTGTTTGTTTTCCAGATTGATGGAACAATCAAATAAGAAATTGTCCCGGCCTCAAAATGCCCAATATTTTTTGCCATCTCTGAAGCATAGCAAAAAAAATAATTTAACATTATTACATTTTCATATTTTTAGATGTTTTGTGCAAAATTTCAAGAAAATATAAAAAAACTCTCCCAAATCATTTTATTAACAAACTGATAAAAAATTTTTTGAAATATTGCACAAAAAATCTTAAAATATGAAAATTTAAAAATGTAAAATTATTTTAATTTTGCCAAAATTATCAATATAAAATTTAAAAGCATTTCTTAAATATGTACACTTTCGAACTTCCGATATCAAAAAAAAATTAGCTTTTAAATCGAGTTAATGTATAAAATAAAAAGTTAATATTTAAACTTAAATATTAATTTATAAAATAAAAATTCTTTTACATCTCACTTGCTATTTAAATTTAATAAATCGAGCGTTACTTCCCTGAAGAATTATTCCGCAATTGGACTAGCATTGAATAATAAAAATAGATGTAGTAAAATCAAGCTTTGCAATCAATTTTAATAAGAAATTAGAGCTTGAGGCAACACAAATAGTTTCATGTAATATAATCCTTTGAATAAGTATGCAGTTAATAAAAATGCAACATTTCATTATTATTAACTGCATCAGATTTGTTTAATGACATAACTATTAATTAAGAGTTAATTAGTTACCCACAGATAAAACACTGTTACTCACAGTTGTGTCAAAAATTTTTGTTTTCTTTATCAAAAAGTTTTTGAGAGGGCTAAATGAATTTCTGTGGTGAACATTTTTTGGTTGTGGGTAAAAGTTTTTTCACTGTGAATACTAGGTAGACCTATTAATTAATATTATTAATTGATATTTAAAATATCTTTTTGGTGGTTTTAGTTTTAGAATTTAGCCAATAGTCTATGCTAATTTTAAATTCATGGATTTAATGAGATCATCGTCTTTTTCAAGAGTTTTATTGTTCCTATCATAATGATTTTTAAAAAAAATTTCGTTAGAGTAAATTCAAAATATTAATGTTTATTTAACAAAAATTAGGATAAAATTTTGAGTTTAAATTTTTTTTAATTAAATCGATTGATATTCCATCAATTTTGAAATCTTTGATGCAGCCTTGAAAGCCAGTTTTTAAACTTTTAGGTATTACAATAGGTAATTTTCTGTAGCCCCCAAGTCTGAAAAAGCCATCTGTGACCAATTGTCCGTAACCTATGTAGTTAAATTCATCAAAGGTTGAATTCAATATTAATTTATTATTTATGTACAATAATGTTTTAAGTGGGTTTCTAAAAATAAAAATAAATCTAAATTTTTTTTAAACTAATAATTCTAACTTTTCTATTCTGACTGATGACCAATTATTAAAATTTAATTTTTTCTCTGTTTGAAAGTAAAATGCTTGCTTTTGATATGGTAGGCTAAATGAATATTCCAATTTTCCATCTATCAATGCGAGATATAAAAAACTATTCATTTGACTATTACCAGTGAAGAGTAAGAGGCCATTCGGAGACTTTGGCTTGAAAACAATATCCAATTTGTTCAAAATTTTGACTTTATCAAAATGATGAGTTTTTTTTTTAAAAAGCATTTCTGTGTGTCCATCAAGATAAATTGATTTCTGAGAATTTTTTTCTTTTTCAACATCTAACAAAAAAATTAAAGAATAAAAAAATCAGCATTACAAATTTTTCATACTATTTCGTATTTTGCGTCCATTAACTTAAAAAGATAAAATGTTTAGAGATTAATTCCAAAAAATATCATGATATTACCTCGCTGACAAAACTTTCCGCTAAATCCTTCTAAGCATCTACATTTGAAGGAATTAAATTTTGGAATGCATACGCCATTGTTTTGACATGTTACATTACAAGGAAAGCCATTATAGCCGAATATTCCACCCAAAAGGATTGCATCTTGTCTAATATCGGCTTCAAAAATTTTTTTGAATAAAGCCTTTCAAAATTTTAATTATTTTTTTATTATCAACTAAATAAAATATTTACTTTCTGTATAGCTCCATCTAGACCAAGCGTCATTTTAAATTTTTTTTCATCAATGATATACTGATCTTTTACACCACCAATATACAAGAAATCAGTTAGATTTAGATTAAAATCATATTTGAAATTGCTGACAATTTCTCTGTCAAAATTAAAGAAAATTTTAAATCTTGAGTTTTGTTTTATTATGCGAAATTTGTTCCACTGATTTGAGATATATGGAGTGCGCGATCTAATAGTTAAACCAAAATTTAAATAAACCAAATGCATAATCCTTTCATAGCTTACACTATTTTTTCATAAAAACGGCCAATTGAAATTACCAAGTGAAAAAAGCTCTTTTCAATTTTTGCACCTATAAATTGATGTTTGTCGTAACCACGATTGTAAAAAAGTATTCCATCAGGCTTATTTGAATAGAAGATAAGTTCTATCAAATTGATATCATGTTCCAAAGGAGACTTTTCAATAAAAGATCTACCAGCAAATTTGGCTACAAAAGGAGTCTTGATTATAGTTGATTTTTCACAAAATTTTCCCTCTAAATTTTCTGGACAAATGCATTCAAACGAACCAGTCGATGTCGGAACACAAGTTGTCATATTTGAAAAATAACAGGGTGAATTAAAACATGGATTAATTTCCTTATGACAGTTTTTATCTGTATAGCCTCTTTGGCATACGCACTCAGTGGTAATTTGACCATCAAAATAATTTCTAAGTCTGCAGCGACCAAAATAGCAATTAGCTTTCAAACACTGATTATCAGAACACTCCTCTTTGATTAAGTTAAATTTAAATTTAAATTTAAAATTTTTTTATTAATACCTATATTTGCTCCGTTTTTTATGTCATCTGAAGGAAATGACACATTTATATAATGATTTTTTAATTTTAAATATTGTATACATCCATGGAAATTTTTGCTAATATTAAAACCATTCATTCTAGAAATATGAATATTTTTTTTAATTTTTCTTGGGAATTTTATTGAAGCTAACTTATTTTTTATTGTTTCAAAATGATCAATGTTTCCTAAAATTAATCGATTCAGTTTTTTCCATGGCTTAATAGAAGTTTTCTCTTAAATTTAAAAATATTCTTTACGCAATACACAATAATTCAATTAAATTACTTGTAAATGGAAATTGATTATCAAGTTGAATAAAGAGAAAATTTTTTCTCATTTTTATGAAAAGTTTGTAAAATTTTCCCACTAAAACCCTATTCGGAATCTCACTCAAATCAAAGCCAATGCCACTCTGATAAATTCTTTAGAACGAAAATATAATTTTCAAAAAATATTTTCAATCTGAGTACCCTAATTTTATCCTCCCGTTATCAAGAAATATTGTTAAAAAATCTAAATGTTGATTTTCAGTACAGATAAAATTAATCATAGTTCCATCGAGTTCATCAGGCTTAAATTCAACATAGATCATAAAATTTTCTAGATTTATTTCAACTGGGTTCAACTCGAGAAAAGACTTGTGTTTAAACGATGGAAAAAGTATAGAATCATAACCTTATAAATAAATAATAAGCTTATTTTGTACAAAAAAATATCAAAATTTACTCTTTTCACACAAATTTCCAAATCTTCCTAATGAACAGAGGCAAATAAACTGAGAGTTATTTATGTGTTCACAATAATTGCCCATTAAACATGGTTTACTTTTGCATGGGTTGACAGCAAATCTTTTATGATTGTTATTTGAACCTGAATAAATTGACTACATTTACTTTTTAATAAGTTTATTATAAAAATTCACCAAATGAAGCTTTATTTAATTCTTTTAAATATTAGAAAATTTTTAGATTTTAATTTTCTAAATTACTTATACAATGTTCATTCTCCGGAACAAATTCACTTTTACAATAACAAATGTTCTCTATGCATTCCATGTTTCTTCCACAGTTGTAGTCTTTTTTACATTTTTTAGTTCCTTTCATTTTAAAATCAAATTTAGAATCAAATAAAATTTCAGTTTAAGAAATTTAGTACCATAAGGAACCGATTTTTCCAAAATACGATCAATTTTGTTATAAATTAAAGTTCTATTTAAATAAACACCTTAAAAATAAAAATTTAGATTCAAAAATTTAAAAAACAGCTACAACATTTTTTTATAAACATCTAAACATTTAATTTCAAAACTAAAAAAAATAATTTTATAAAAAAGCCAGACAACATTGTGCTGATTTTAATTTTGCAAACAATTCAATTAAAAATTTTGAATACCTTTTCTAAAATTCACTGTTAAAAATTCGAAAAATTTTTAAAAATTAATATCAAAACTTAATAAATTATCAAAAAATATTTATTAAAATTTCAACAATTTATGATTTAAATTCAAAATGTTTTTTTTTTATATAACTTAAAGAATCCTAATTGTTTTTATACCGAAAATAACAAAAATAAAAAGACAAAAATTCGAAAAATTTTGTATTGAATGACCGCCTGATGTTGGTTCTAAATAACTTAAAATAAATGAACTTGTCTTAAAATTTTCATCACTCATTGACTTATTAACAAATTTATAAACTTGATAATCTCGTTGTGATTTTCGATCATTAAAACTTGATGAATTTTGAATTCTAGCATTATTATTAAATTGCTGACTGATTGTTTTATTGATGCCATTAGTTCGATGTTTTCTAGACTCTTTTTGCCATGGATTATGTCTAGCTAAAGCATTAACTAAATTGACTAAAATTTAAAAAAATATTAAGGGTTAAGAAACAAAAGGGATTAATATAAAAAAAAAGGAACACTAAATTTTTTCCTAAAAGATTTAGCTACCTTGGCTGCATTTTCCGTCATTTGCGATTTCAATGTATACTTGTCTACTACATGAAAGTTTTATAAGATCACATTTAGATGCGTATGTTTGACCGTCTCGTCCACAAACTTCAATACCATCGTTTACACAATTTATTGAGTCACAATTACATTTGGCAATTCCGTTCTCGATCAAACAATACGAGCCTGGATAATTACAATTAATATTAGAGCATAAACTTTCCAAATTTTCTTTTTGTTTTGTTACTTATTGAAAATTAAATAAATAAATAAAAATTTTAATTTTAATATTTTACATGATATACACCCCTCTGAGGTAAGTTCAGTATCTGATGGACATTCATTACATTTGAGACCGTATACTCCTTTCTTACATTGACATTGACCATTCTCTTGGTTACAATCTTCTCTTAGTGATCCAAATTTGTCGCATGAACACGCTTCAATATTATTTTTTTTATTTTTTAAAATTTTTATTTTTTTTATTTTACGTAGACAGCCTATGGTGTTAGAGTTTAGAATTTTTTTTATTCCCCAATAACCTATAGAACATGAATCACAGTGCTTTCCCAATACTCCTGGTCGACATGGACAGTTACCAGTTACTGGATCGCAAAACTGGTTGTAAGATCCTGCTGGATGACAATTACAAACTTGAGGGCAACCCTCTTTCATTGATCCTTTGGCAGGAGTTCGTGCATCATCACAGCACCCATATTCTGTATTGGTACAATTTTTGACGCATTTTTTAAAGTGGCATAGCATCCCATCCCCAATACAATCCGAGTCCCTTTGACATAACATTGACCTTTCAATCGGATAACTTGTTTCTTTAATTATTAAAAAAAATTAATTATAACTTAGTCTAATTATTATAAATAAATATGTACTAATTAAACAACATTTCGAGTGACGCATATCACAATATGAATCAGCTGGACAGTCATTTTTACTTTTGCAAAAAAAGTCTTGATTCGTGTGAGGATTTAACAAGGGTTGAAAACCTTTACAGGGGGTTGAGCACTCCATAACTGGTCTTTCAACAATAGCTACTTGTTTTAAGCATTCATCCCTTTCTAATTGACATTTATTTTCGTATAATATTCCATTAGATCCACATACCAATTCTCTTTTAGATAATTAATTAATTTTTATATAAAATTTTGAAAATGTACCGTTTTAAATTAGAACAATCAAAATTGTTACATAAACATTTGAAAGTGTTGTTCTTTTTGTAATGGAAGCATTCTGAATTAAAGCCACAATCTTCGCAATTTCTTATTTGATTTTCTAAAATAAAATGTAATAATTTTAAACACACGACAACAATTTTTTGAAAACTAAAAAGTCTGATGGTTTTCTTTTATTAATTTTATAAATAAATGACTTTTTTCAATACATGATGCACTTAAAAATATACCTTAGCAGTATAAATTAAAAATATCAGTAAACTTTAATTAAAAAATAAGTATTAATCAAAAGATAATAAGTTATTAACACCATTTTAATCATGGCCATATTAAAGGTTTTTCAAGACCTAATCAAAAAGAACTGCTAAAGATTGGAATATAGTCAAAACTTTTAAGAAATGATTAATGGTATTGGTATAATTCAATTAAGTAATTCAGCCGAACAGTTTAAATAAGCTAATGCTTTATTTAGAAAAAAATACAAAGGCCATAAGAATGAAAAATAAATGCTTTTCTAAACTTTTCTAAACTATGAGAAGCAGTGGGTTAAAAAAATAATGGCTGGTTTGAGGGCGTTCAACATCTGACTCCCAGCACTAATAATGCTATAGAATCAAATAACAGAGTAATTAAAGATAATTGCACATTTAGAGAAAGAATGGCTTTGTCTCGTTTTACAAAAGTTGCTTTTAAAATTGTAAAAGAGTGGTTAGTTTAGGTTAAAAAACTTATTTTCTTTTAATTGCTGAAAAACTAAATTTTAATTTTTTGGCGGATCACTAGACAGTTACACAACACTATTAAAAAATTATATTTTAATAATACAAAAACTTAATGGGTCTTTTTAAAACAAATATTCAAATTAAATTTTTATAGAAACAATTTGTCAACTGCTCTTAGCACTAAAGAACCTAAATTTTTTTATAGCGTTAAAACCTAAACGGAGTTCAAAAACCCTACTTTTAAATTAATAAAAAAGAACGAAAATGCAGCAGCGTAGATTCAGCACAGAACAGTCCAGCATATGGTACAAGAGGTCACAATATGCGCATTTATATAGAGCTGGTCAAGAATTGTCGGCAAAGATTCAATTTTTTCACAAATAGAGCTGGAAGAGTTTGGAATCAGTTACCTAGGTCAGTAGTTGAGTCTAAGTCAGTAAACATCTTTAAAGCAAGGCTAGACAAATGGAATTCAGAAAGAGAGCTACTATAGCTTGATGCAAATCAGGCTCAGTAACAAGCCTATGGCCTGTTATCGCAGAATACTATTACTATTACTAAAAACTTAATGGGTCTTTTTAAAACAAATATTCAAATTAAATTTTTATAGAAACAATTTGTCAACTGCTCTTAGCACTAGAGAACCTAAATTTTTTTATAGCGTTAAAACCTAAACGGAGTTCAAAAACCCTACTTTTAAATTGATAAAAAAGAACGAAAATAATTAATTAAAATTTTTATTTAGGTATCAAATTAAAGTTTTTTTCGTGATTTTTTTTTTTAAATTGAAATTTTAGCAAGCAATTGGCAGAAAAATTTAATGAATCTGATGCTTAGAAAGTTTTTTATGCTAAAAAAAACAATCAAAAAGGGGTTCAAAAACCCCATCAGGTTTTCTAGTGTTAATAAATTGATTATGTGACTGAATGGAAGGACTGAATTTCCAATCGACCTACACTATACCGAGATGATTTTTAAGATAAATTTCTTATTTAAAAAATAAACAAAAATAAAATTCCAATAAAAATATTAAATTCTGTGAATTAACTTAAAATAATTAGTTGTAAATTTAAAAATTAATAATTATATTACTTGAATAAATGGTTAAATCATGATTTTGGTCACAAGCACCATGATATGCAACTGTAATTCCGATTTTGGTAATACAAGCCGTTAGTTTAAGATGACATTCGTTTGCATGGGTGATGCCATCTGTGCCACAAACAGGATCAAAATCTGAAGCCAAACAATTAATTTCTGAGCATAAATTACATTCTCCATTGTGCAAAACTGTTATCATTGATTTGCTTTTACATGATTGCAATTGCAAATGACATATACTTTGATATGTAATTCCGTTACTTCCACATACTGGCATATTTATCTAAAATTAAAATTTAATTTAGTTTTTAAGGTAATAAAAATAAAAATTTCAAAATACATTTTCGCACACATCATGACATGTGCAGCTTGTTTTAAGCCCATCATCTACACATGTTCCATAATAAGGACAATTTATAGATTTACATCTATCACATACTCCTTCGTAACTTATATCTATAAACGTCTGCTTGATGCATGATTCATATCGTAATTTACAAAGGTTGCTAAGATAATCAATTAAAATATTACTATAATAAACTGTTCTGTTTGAGTTAATACTTGTAAGTAATTCCATCAGAGCCGCATACAGGTTTGTACGCCTCCGAACATTCAATACACTTACAAACTGGCACTCCTTTGATTATTTCACATTGACCACCAAAATTGCACTTATGATCAACACATGGATTCATTGTACCTAAAATAGTAAAATGAAAATAATTCTCTTTAAAATTAACTTAATTTACAAACTTTTAATGAAATGAAACAAAACAAAAGAATTTAATAAAAATTTTAAATTAAAACCTAAGATATACTCTAGAACCATTTTAATGATTAATCATTGATATTTTATCAATTTTTACTATGTTTTATTAATTATCTCTTATTAGGATCAATTAAGAGGCCTACAGGATGATAATTAATATCATTAAAAGCTTTCATTCTTAATCAATGAAAATAAAAAGCGCTAAGAGTCGAATATCTAAAAAAGCAGAAAATTATTTTTTAATTACCACATATTCCTGCGTGCAAGCGTGTTATCATTTGATTACTAAAACACGCTTCTTTACGTAATATGCATTCATTTTCATATGAAATTCTGTCCGAGCCACAAACAAAATCAACAAGCTTTAAAAGAAAAATTAATTACTTTGCCATTGACACGTTTTCTTTTTTACTTTTTCACATTTATTCTGACATTTGCAATAGGCTTTTCCTTGCAAATTAATTTCACAATATGAGCCTATTGTTTCATCGCATTTTAGATCATCACATGGATTTCGTACTTTATAGGCAAAAGTTTAAATCATTAATGAGAAAATTTAATCAAATAATTGTAATTTTTTAAAAAATTAAAATTTTAAAAAATAATTATCTTTTTTTTTTTAAATTAAATTTTTAATTTTTAAACCAAACTTACCGTAAGCACAATCAAAATTTTGAAATACACGAATTGGGATGCTCATTCGACAACTTTCCAAATTTAAAAAGCATTCATTGAAATATGTTTTTCCATTAGATCCGCATACTGGTTTAAATATAGTTCCTCTACAGTCATAATCACAACCACATTCGGCTTCTCTATTTGAGTTAAGTTGGCATACTCTGGGATAATTGCAAGTAACTTCATGACAAGGGTTACACTTACCAAAATAAGCGATTTTTATTTCTCGATTATTTTTGCATGAATATTTTTTCAACTCACAAAAATTTGAATAATCTTTGCCATCTGTTCCACATATTTTTCGACTTAGAATCAGGCCATTCTGTTGACTAGGATCATCTTCGCATTCACTTGGACAAACACATTCGGGAACAAGACCATTTTTATCCAATTTACATACACTGTAATTTGGGCAATTTTTTTCTTTGCATAATTTCTCCTCTAAGCGATCTTGACCAGTTATTAAGCATGATGAATTGAATTTTATGAAAATAAATAAAAAAAGAATCTCATAGAACTTTTTGACTGTTAGGCATTGATATCGTTGTCCCATTATCATAAAATTTAATAAGTCTAATTAATTTTAATCATAAAATATATTCTTAGCAATTTTTATATTTTTAAAAATTGTTTTATAAAAACAAAAATAAATAACTGTTAATTGAATATTTTTTTTAATATTTTCTTTTAAGGTAAAACCTGCCAGGACAAATTCATATGCTAGTAATTCATTTACTAATGTCGATTAAAATCCTTATGTCTTTTAGAACCCTCACTCTAATGAATATTGAACTAAATTAGAGTATAATAATTGCACTAAATACTCTGCGTCTTTTTTTATCAGCCTCAGAAAATTCTTTTAGAGAAAAAAAAATAAACCTATAAATGACAAAAATAATTTTAGAACTTTTTATGTAAGTTCTAAAAAAATTTTAAAATCTACTTTTTCAATTATATTGAATAAAAGTAAATAGGAAATGTGCAATTATTGCTTTTTAGATTTGTTCTGTGAGCTTCGATTTAAAGAGAAATAAATAGCTTACCACATGAATCATGATTAACAATTTTAATTGATTTTTGTAGGAGACACTTTGTTTGCTTTAGATGGCAAATACTTTTATATGTAATTCCATCACTTCCGCAAACAGGTGATGACATCTCATTTATGTCACAAGCAATATCACACTCACATTTTACGTGATTTGCAAATTGGTTTAATAAGCATGTTGAGCCAAAGTTACATATTTTCCGAATCAATGAACTGCACAAAACATCTTGAGAAGAACAAAAATAAAAATTGAAATTTTATTTATCTTTAAAAGTCAAGTATAAAATAAAAATTTTAATGTAATTAATTCTCAAATATTATTTAATAAATAGCAATAAAAATTATTTACAAAATTATCTTTTAATTAATCGCTCTTAATCAGACTTAGATTTAAATCTATTTACATATCCAAAAAAAGAGACCAAATTTTTTTTCAATTAACTTAGCTAATCTATTTAAATTATTGATCATTTTTTAAAATTCAACTTCAAATAAACTAATAAAATAAAAAAAATCTTACATTTTGTAAAATTTAAATTAAAACTGCTCGATATTATTTCAAAATTTTGCGTTTTAACTGGTGCAATATGAATTAGACTTGAATTAAGTATCAATTCTTTGCTATTTGTATCGAATTTTAGCAAAAAAATTCTAACATCACCTGGCTTGACATTTGATTCGCAAATATTTGTGCCAAAATTTTTAATAAATACTAAATTTATCGAAGTATCAGCTTGGTTTGTTGCTTTTGAGTGTATCAATTCTTCTTTCTCAAAGCTAATGTTGTAGTGGCTTTTTAAAATTGTTGCACCTTTTGTTACAAAATTAAGATGCACAAGTGCCGCATAAGTTCTGTCCGTGCGATCGACTCTCTGTACTATGCCGGAAGAAACAACGTCCGCGTTTTCGACTCTCAACTCTATAGGCTTTTCATTGCAGTCTTTTTGTGATTTTGCCAGAAGCGACGTGCACAAAACAGAAATGACTGCGAGGCATAAAAATTTTGCTTTAAACATATCTATAAACCATTTATGAGATTGATTAAGCTACTTCTAAAAAAAATCATTAAAAGTTAAGTTAATATAATTAGTTAATAAATAGAATTCTTGATTGAAAACAGTGTGAGCATTTTTTGTAGATAATTTCCTTTAACAATTCGACTTGTTGAAAAAAATTCAACTGGAAAATAGATTTTTTTAAAACTTGATCTATAATAAATTCGGAAGCAATAATTCAAAAACACGATCACTTAATATCAGGTTTTGAGGATGCTTGTGATGAATGCTTTTTCATAAAAAGATTTTAATTTTTGATCTTTTATAATAAATAACTGTCGCGGAAAAAAACGGAAATTTTTTAATTTACTATGTAGATTTTATTCTACCATATCCTTGTATTTACCTGCTCTTTTTTTTTTTTATTTATTTTTAAACACATACCAACCGGTTATGAAAATCACGAACTTAGTTTTTATCTACTGGGATTATAAGCTTGTTTGAACATAAAAACGAGAAAAGTCAATAATTTACAAAGAGATTTTATTGATTGGAATAAAAAAGGATATTAAAAATCAATTAATTGGAATAAATTTGATATTTAACAAATTAATAAAATCCATCTATTAACTTAATATGATATTAGTTAGTTGTTTCCTATGCCTAGTTCACTCGTAGCCATCAGTATACTTCTAAATAATTTAATAAATTGGTTTTTCACTTAAATTTTATATGACTTAAAATATTGCCCGGGATCAATTAAATAAATAGCTTGCTCAAATATTGATCGACGAAATCACGTAAAATGATCAAAATTGATAAATCAGGAGACCATTAATTGTAATAATTTAATTTTTAGGGTTCAATGAAGCTCGTTTAACAAAAATCTTTCATTGCTTTGACAAATAAAATGCAAATATTTCCGTATTTAATTCATTTTTTAGGCGATGGTAGTTCTGATATGAGACTTTATTTCCTTATTATTTGAGTATTAATGCTTTTAGATATTTTTTTATTTCAAATTAAAATGGTTGTAAATTTTATTTGCTCATCAGTCGGAATCTAATCAAAAAAATAAAAGAAATTTCTCATCTTTGTTTTCTTTTCTTAATGGTTTAATTTAAACAACTGTGATTAATCTTAATATTTCAGCTGTCATTTAAAATAGGATTTGTAAAAATTTGAATCCATTTAACCTATTATGTCTAGTTTTAAAAAATCATGACTAAATCTTAGCTAAATTAAATAATTTTTAAATATCTTTGACAAGGTGTTTTATTTATAATCTTGAAAAAAAAATAATCAAGGGAATTTAAAAATAATGTTGATTTACTTTGATAGTAAACATTTTGCTGCTTTACTCAAACATATTTCATTTCTCATTTCGTTTTTTTAGAAAATTGATTTGATTAATTTACGCCTCTAAAACAGCCTACTATTTGGAATAGGTTTTAATCAACAAATTCACTTTTGATATCTAATATAGATGCCTTTAAAAAGGTTCAAAAAAATTCAATAGATCAAGTATTATTAAAATAATTGAATAAAAATGTTATATTCACTTGTAAATAATGAAAAATAAAGTCTGTGATTGACAAATTAGAAAATAACTTAAGGTTAAAATATTAAATATTTTCTTTTTTAAATTAATTAAGATTTTTTTCATTAATTTGATTTTTTTATTAATAAATATCTCATTAAATAAATAAATATCACTTAAAAATAAAAAGTCTGAAAAGTAGAAATATTAAACTTTATGAACTTGGTGATCTTTTCCCGACTTTTGGTCAACATTTTTCGCGTGATTAAACAATAAAACTCCAACAATAACAAATAGAGTTCCAAACGCACTCATATAGCCAACTTGATTCTTGAATATGTAAACGGAAAACCTTTTAAAAAATAAAACAATTATTTAAAACTATTTTATCGATCTATAGTCATTAGAAACAAAAGAGAAAATGACTTAAAGCAAAAATTTCATTGTTTGCAATACGATCGGAAAAAAATATCGATTAGTTTTATCGAAAAATAATGATAAAACCAAGCTTTTCATCCTATTATTTTTCAAAAAAACTAAACAAAAACTAGTCAAGATATTATACAATATTCAATAACTTTATTCATTCAAAAATTATTTGATAATAAAAAATCTTACCATATTAGTACTGCTCGTTTAACAGTATTACAAACACTTGGTAAAACAAATTAAAAATTTGAATTTTTAAGCTGGCTTTTCAATTGCAGTCAAGTCGAAAAAATTGATATGCAAAATAGACAGAATTTTCATGAAAATATCTATCATGCAATATGACTTGATAATTTACATTTGAAAAGCTTTGCTATTTTAAAATTACCTATATGTCACGGGTGAAATGTAACTCATTAATGTAAAGGCAAGAAGTGTTTGAGCGTGGAATGAAAGACCATTTATAAAAAACAAAATGATACTCGTAGGCTGGAAAGTTTGCTCATTAAATGTGACAGTAAAGTAGCTTATTGGTACTAGAGCAATCATTGATGCTGTGCTAGAAAAAAATTGAACTTCTAAAGGCCTTTGAATTTAAAAAATTAGTTTTAATATTGTAAATCTTGATTTAAAATTACGAAAATTTAAATTGATCACTGCATAGCAGTAATTTTGAGAACACATTTTGCAAGCTTTAATTTAAGTAAAAAAAATATGAAATTTATTTGCAAAAATATGTAAGTCCTACCATTCTGTGATGTTAGTTGTTATTGCGGCTAAAAAGCCAAATATGCTGAAATTTAATTCAAATGAGCTGCATAATGCAAGACCAATCATTATTGGAAACAAAGACACGTTTGTCCAAAAACCAGTTATTTCTCCAATTCTAAATAAAATTTTTTTCATCAAAATAAGAAAAAATAAATAAAAATTTTCCTACAAAAATCTCGAAACAATAACAGTAAATAATGGAGATGAGCTTTTTACAGTTTCTACAAATGAAACTGTAGCCTGTTTTAATGCCATAAGACCGAGAACAATAGAAAATAGCCTTGAATATTTTTATAATTATAATTTGAATAAAAAATTCTTATCGCAAAATGTACCTAAGGGTTCCAATTATAAACATATTCCTCCAAAAAACAACTGTCCGATAGTGCTGATTATTAGATTTTATATGAGATAAAATATCACTTGAGTGAGTCCATTGAGTATGTTTAAGCTGTATGTATCCAAAAAAACTAGTCACAATCATTTGAACAGTACCCACAAGAGTTGGGTCAAGTTTCCGAGTAGCGACAATATACTTGTTAGTATAAAGAGTAAGAGCGCTAAATAAATACCATAGTAACAACAAAAATAAAACAAATCTATTGGCAAGGCCGCCCTTACGTTCGATTAGTACTGACTTGTGTTCAGTTTCTATATCAGATGGCTTTCGATTAAGAAAATCATCATCATCATTATCAATATCGTCCTCGACAGCATGCTTGACAGCATTTAATTCTGTTCGAACAAATTGATTTAAAAAGCTAAAAAAATTTCCTATATTAATATTGCTCTTAATGGAACCGATTCCTTCAGGAATGAGAGCCTTTTCATTAGCTTGCCTATCCGTGGACATTAAAATAGCAGAACTTCCACTTAAATAACGATAAGACATTCAATAATTCACATTTAAAATTAATTCATAATAATTTTAGTCTAAATAGATTAAAATTAAAAAAAAAAAATTTTATTAAAAAATTTTAAGCCATTTGAAAGGTTTTTTATTTTTTGAATAAAAAATAAGCGAGATTTTTCTTAGAAACATGAGATTTATTATGAAAATTTATTTTATAATTTTTTTTAGGCAAAAGATACACGTCATTATTTTTTGACTAACATTCCAAATAAATTTTATAAAATTAAACAATCATAAATTACAATATGCCAACCAAAGATCTTACTAAATTGAATTAACTCTTTATTTTTTTAATTTTCTTTTCGAACGATTACTATACAATTATTTGAGAATAAATTATATGCAAATGAAATTATAATTAGTAAATTAAAAATATTCAGAATAAAATAGAATTTAAAATATTAAAAATTAAGAATGGGTCACAATTTAGTTAAAATTCTGACTCAATAGTAAAATTAATAGTTGTATTTATTTGATTTATTGATTTCTGAACTAAGTTTTTTTCGATTTTAAACTAATATTTTTTAAAATAAATACATTAACAATTAAGACAAAATATAAACTAAAAATAAAATTTAGTTCAATAATAGTGAAATAAAAAATTCAACATTTAATGAACCATAATGAGTAATGTATTAATAAAATTTTTCTATTTTGAATTTGTTTGCTGACTTGGCGAATAATCTTCTAAAAATTTTTTAACCTTCAAATTTAAAATTATGCTTAAAAATTTTAAAAATTAATTTTTAATTATTACAATTTTTTTAACATGATCAACAGCTTGATTTTGATCGCCATTTCGACTCTTACAATTTTCGATTTCATAAGGAGGTGTAATAATCACTGAATTCATAACAACTATATTTTTACCTTCCCACTCTACTTCATTCAAACTAAAAACAAATTAAAAAATTAACCTAAAAAATTTTTAAATTTCCCACGTTTTGTAAATGGTAAAGTACAAGTGTTGAGCTAGAGGTGTAACATCATTACCAAGTGAATTTATTTCTTTCAATTTATTATCAATATTCAATTTTTTTCTTCTTTCTAACTAAAAATGAAAAATAATTTTAATTAATTAAAAATAATCTAGAAAATAATTTTTGAACTTTTTGAATATTTAAGCTACTGATAGGCTCTGGAGACTCCGATGATTCTTCTACGATTTCTAGATTTGAACACCAGGCAACATTTACCATTGTATAATCAAAATAACCAGGTTTGTTGGCAATCGGTGATCCTTAGAATTTTTATTCTCAGTTAATTAATTTATTAATAAAAATAATTTACTTAAGGCTAGCATTTTTGTTTGTTGGTCATAAGCAACAACTTTTCCTTGAACATTATTACCTAAGCATGTTACACATTTGATTTGAGCACCGATTGGAGGAGCCATAAAGTTATTGCAGTTATAAGGGTCGGAAGCGTTTCCATCATTCGAGTTGTAGGAAGCAGATGAATTTTTTTGAACAGAATGGTTTCTTTCTTTCATTTTAACCCTTGTAAGAAAAAAGTGTATGTATGTGCTTTTTCTTTGATTGTAAGAAATTTTTCGTTGCTGTATTTTAAAAAAAAATTATTTTTGTAAATCCATAAAATTTCAAAAATAATATTCCTGAATGGCTTGAGAATAAATTTTTAATGAACGTTTATAGTATGAAATATTTCAATCTTGCCTTGTTCATTAATTGTCTTAACAAAAAATTTAATATCTTAATTTATTTCTGGATTTTTAGCTTCGGACTAAACTCCAATTTCATGTTTTTTATGCTTTATTTTAGATATTTATAATATACAGTCAATCCTCCGTATAACGAGACCCTATATAACGAGAAACCCTTTATAACGAGCAACTTGGCTAGAACCGAT
>VANL01001136.1:0-16970 GCA_006352455.1 Brachionus sp. 'Tiscar' | reverse complement strand
GCTCTACACGGCCATTTGGCGGTGATGGGCTTAGACAATCTACATGTTAGGTGTCGCAGCAAGAACTACTACTACTAATTTAATTTAATAAATGTTTAAACTTTAATTTTTTTAAACTCGATCAATTTCATTAAAAAAATTATTTTAATTGAAGTAAAATTTGTTAAAGATACCAAATCTCACAGGGGTCATTTTCAGATTAGAGGTTAATTTTCTAGGTTTTTTGCTTTAAAGTAACGGATGCCTAATGCTTGCCGACATTTATATTAAAAAAATTAAAAAAACTTTGCTTTGTTTAAATTAAAAAATATTATAAAAAATATAATCAAGTCAAATGACTTAACTTTAAAAAAAATCTTAACCAAAAAATGACTTAAAAATGACTATATATTTTGACCTACGCACAAGTCTGTCCAAAACTTCAATTAGAAAAAACTTATGAATTTTTATTTTTTTCTATGTGACACATACCCTGACCCCAATTATTACTCAGGGGTAAAAAATTTATTTTTTTCTTTTAGAAATTAATTTTTTTCTTTTAGAAAAAAATTATTATGATCCGATAAAGATAAAATTATGAAAATTTATAGTCTTTTATAAAATTTTTTCTATTTTTCTAAGGTAAAAATCAATTTCAAGGTTAATCAACAGGCTAGTAACCTTATCATAGTCGACTGATTAACACCATCCTATGTCCTGTCATGACAAATAACCTGAATTTATGAACTTATCTAAAATTAATAGTTAATTATTAGTTAATTAATAGTAAATTAATAGTTAATATCACTTAATTAATTCTATCTATTTAATATGTGTATAAAATTACAGGTCAAAATCTAATTCTGATCAAAAAATATTTGAAAAAAACGATCCTTAAAATCTTGATGTTTTTTTATCATAATTCCTGGAAATATCATTCCATAAAATTCTCTACTAAATGACTTATCATACTGACATTCGAATTTTTTACCCCTGAGTAATAATTGGGGTCAGGGTATGTGTCACATAGAAAAAAATAAAAATTCATAAGTTTTTTCTAATTGAAGTTTTGGACAGACTTGTGCGTAGGTCAAAATATATAGTCATTTTTAAGTCATTTTTTGGTCAAGTCAAAGATTTGACTTGACTTAAGATTTTTTTTAAAGTTAAGTCATTTGACTTGATTATATTTTTTATAATATTTTTAAATTTAAACAAAGCAAAGTTTAAAAAATTGAAAAAAAAAATCATTTTTTATTAAAATAATTTTTTTTTAAACAATAAAATTTAGACAAACGTGATCAATTGAATTTGGAGATTGACGAATCTAAACACGTGCTTATCATTTGACCAAGATCAGATTACAAATTTTTAATATATGAATAAAAAATAATTGAATATTTATTTTTCAATTAGTGAAATTAACAGCACATCCGTTCAACATCCAATTTACGTAAAATTTCGAGGCTTGAAATATTTACACGTTTAAGTAATAATCTATGAAACGACACTAATCACGAAATAAGAGCTCTAATAGCTAACAGTTGACTTGCACGTATCCATGGCCGAAATTAAAAGACTCGATTGCTAAAGGTATGTGATTAAAAGCTTTTAGAACGAACAAAACATAAATTTTACTAGACGGAAGCAAATTTTTCGAAAGCGTGTTCAAAAATCGCTATTGATTTCACTTTCGATCAACTTTAAAATAATTTTTTATTTTTTAATTTTTTAGGAAACAAATTCAAATTTTAAAAATCGAAAAATTGGATTATCTGCTTGAAATAAAATTAAGCCGGATGTGCATTAAAAATATTTTAGCACCTACAAGACCAACACGATAAATCTTAAGAATTTATTTTTCAATATTTGCATGCAATTTTGTTTAAAACAGATACTCGATACTCTGCGTAAATCCTTGTTTATTCTTATTGATAATTTAATTCCGTCAGACCTTTTTTATATCTCAACTTAATGGACATTTGTTTTTCATATATTGTTAAATTTTAATAAATAAATTCAATTAAACAAAATAGCAGGAATTTAGATGGCTATATCCGCCTTTTTATTTATCTTTAAAATTAAAAAAAAAATATTAAAAAAAAAATTTCTTAATTTTTGCAAATAAAATTATATTTAGAAAAATATTTGAAATTTTTATTTTTTAATTATCTCACTTTGTAACCAAATACTTTTGATTATTTTAACTTCAAATTATTGTGCATTCGTTCATTTGCTGTAGGAAAAAAAAGTTAAATATAAATAAAATTTTTTTAGTTTATTTACTATTTTTTTTTTAAAATTATTTTACAAAATTTTTTTTTTAACTTGAAAAATGAATATGATAAACAAAAGAATTTTATAATTTAAGAAAAAAATTCTATTTAAACTAGTAAACTAATAAAATTAAATAAAAAAAGAAAAATTTTTTTTATATTTTATTCTTTGCAGTCGGACTCATCGTTCAAGTCATCATTGCTTGCATGGGAGATGTTAAATTCGCTGAAAGGTCTTTGCATTGTCATTGTTTGGTGTAAAGAAGCTAGCCTGATTAGTAATGAGGAAGAAACTGGTGAGCTTGTGTTAAAATTAGATTTCTGATTTTGAAGCAAAAAATTTGAGTACATCTCGTACAATTGAGAGCTATATGGCATTGATCTATTTGCCAGCATAGACATAAGTAAATTTTGGGACAGATCACTTTTATCTTCGGTGTCTATGAAAATATTGTTTTGTCCATGTCTATTGAATGAGGAAGACGAGCTCGAATGTTTAATCAGAGAGCAATTTTCATGCAAACGTTTATATTGGCTGTGTCCGAGCTCCTTTTCTTGTCTTGCTCGTTTTATTTTGTATCTATGATTTTGAAACCAAATTTTCACTTGAGTTGGACTTAAATTAATCAAATTGGCCAAGTTTTCTCTCTCATTAGCGGACAAGTAGCGCTGCTGTTTAAAACGCTTTTCCAATTCAAAAGTCTGATGCTTAGTGAATAAAATTCGTCTTTTGCGCTTTTTTCCTTCAGGCTGATTTGAAGTTTGACTGGTGTCTGCAGTGTCGGAGGCCTCAGCGTCTTCATTCTCACTCTCATTTTGATCCGATTCAGCTTCGTCCTCTGTTTTTCGCTCATCTTTAAGCATCGAGCCTTTAATTCGGTCCAGAGAAGACGAGGACAAGGAAGACCCTGCCGGAGATGACTTGGACTGCATATCAGGCAAAGAGTCTCCTTTTTTGCCAACAAGAGAAAGCCAAGCGTTATCTGCTCCTTAGTTAAAATATTTAAAATAAAATTTTCAAATTTTATCCAAGTACCTTGTATTGAGTTTAGGTTTGAGATTATTTTTGTGTAGTAAGACTTCATTTGGTCAGAAAAGTCGGGCTCTGAACCCGACTTTAAAATATCTTCTACAGAAAATTTAGTTTTACTCATTTTTTTGTTTTTGTTGTGTTAAAATATTTCTTAAAGAAAATTTAAAACAAGAAAATATTTATATATATTTAAATATAAAAGAGGAAATATGACAATAAAATAAAATATATGTAAGGAAATATTTTCATAGGCTGTTTTAAAAATTGTTGACTATTTGTGTGAGCCAATCGATGCTAAGAAATTCATAGCGTGTGATATCAATAAATATTTAGTGATCGTTTATCTTCGTTTAATTTATTTACTTCCCTTCAGAAATAAACTTTAGATACCTTTCGATCACATTTATTCAAGATGCACATGTTATTTTGCTTTTGAAGCTACTTGACTACCACTAGCACTGCTTGTTTTTGTTTTTGTTATTGTTGTTGTTTTGATTTATTTTTGCAATTCAAAAATATCAAGAGTCTTTTAATTAAAAGTCATTTCATTTTAAATTGAAATATTTCCTGTTTATTTTAAGCGCTATTTTAGTGGTAAAAGCTTATGTGTATTCGAACCAAAAAGCACTTAATTTCTAGAACAAATTAAGTGATTAGCTTAAAGGATTTTTGTCATTAAACATTGTTTTTGTGATTATTGGAAACCGATTTGTAAACTTGAAAAATTATCAAATTTTTAGAATTTAAAATGCTAAAAGCTCTTTTGTTTTGTATACTAGAGTAACCATCATGAAAAAATTTCTTTTTTGATTTTTTAATTATCAAAATAAAAAATTTAAAAAAAATTCAATTTTAGTAAAAAAAATTTTAATCAGACTTTTCGATATTATACAATTAGAACTATTGATGCAATTTTAAGAACAGGGCTAGATTATTAGGAACGAGAGTTGTTTACAAGTCCGAAAAAAATTCCAAGTCCAGACTTTTTTTTGACTTTTTTTTTAAAAATTTAAAAAATAAAAGACTTTGACTCGGACTTTTGAAAAAAAAAAACGGACTTGGACTTGAGTTGAGACTTGTGAATTTTAAATAACTCTGTTAGGAACATGTGCCATGTTTTTTTAAAAAAAAAACCACAACATAACTTTTTAAAATTTGTGTTTAGACATCTTGAAAAATTAAATTGTGGTAACAAGAGATTAAATGAAGAAAATTTTTGATTGCTAGACTGGATAGGGCTCCATATTGCCACACAACTATTAAACAAACAAATGATAAAAAAATATCACTTTATTAAAATACATAAGGAGGTGATAAAATAAATAAAACCCAAAAAAAATTTATATTTTTATTAATTAGAGCTTTGATTTAATTAAATAAAAAAATTGGAAAGGTTTAAGGTAAATCTGTATGAACTTGTATGATTTGTACTGAATATTTTTTTGAAAATTTCAAAAATGATAACTAAATAAGTTGGGTTTTAAAGGCACTTATCTTCGAGGCCCTAAATTTTTGGAAGAGAAAGCTATTTTGTCTTTTTTAACTTGTGTCTTAGTCAAAAATTTAATTTTTAAATTATTTAAGTCAATGACTTTACTTGACTTTGAATTGACTTAATTTCTAAAAATTTAATTTTTTTTTGATGGAATTTGAAAAAAAAAATGTTTCAATTAATTTCTAAAATGAATAATTTTAAAACCTATATGGTTTTACAAACTAAGAGCTTTAAGGAAAATAAGGACCCAAGTAACCTGCAAAACGATTCGCAGACGAAAATCTAAGTAGCGTGAGTATGTATTAAGAATGACAACAGACAGAATTGTTTGAGCCGCATTTTTTTGGACACCTAAAGAGAACAGACATGTAAGATGACCAAAGATTTCTTGGAGGAAATTGAAATTATGAAATTCAGAAATTGTCGCCAAGTAAATAATAGAGTAGATAGAAATGAAGAGGAAAAATGTGGTCGCCCTATGCCTAGAGAATACGGCCAGTAGAAGTTATTAGAAGAGGATGTTAAATATATCTCTAAAAAACAAACAATTTTTTTAACAAATCAAATTAAATTCTTAATTTGACCAATATTCTCATTTAATTTTAGCATTGATTTTTTATTCATGAAACTTACATTTTTAGAAAATATTTTTTTTTTAGTTTCTTATATTCAATTCAGTCGATATTCATAAGTTTTTTTTATTGTATGCTATAGAAATCGAAATTCAGATTAAATAACATTGCTCTAATAAATAAAGAACAAGATGATATATTTTTGCCGATATGATTTAATTGAATAAAGTTTTTCAGATATTTTTTTTTAAATAAAAACAGAAAGTTAAGTTTTTTGCGATTTATTTGTTTATTCAATTTTTATAGCTCCAAAATTAATAAGTTTTATTTGAATCTCATCTAATAAAATCTAAATTTGTTTTTCAACCCGAGAGCTCCTAAAAAAATTTTTGGCTACGCCTTTGTCTGGGAAGCTAGATGACTATTAAGCTATACACTCCGCATGGATGACAAAATTCCGGCAAAAAAGCCATGCTTTTCTATTTTAACATTAAAGCAGTGATCTTCCCAAGCAGACCATGTAAAATCTTGCCAATAGTCATAAATTTTAGATAATTAAAATTCAAGATATTGTGAATTTCGAAAACAAAACGAACAAACATTTTTCCTTTTTTGATAAATCAATATTTCCTAAAGTAAAATACATTTAAAAAATACTGCAACCTTTTTTTCTTAAAATAATTTTTCTGATGTAAATAAAAGACAAAAAATAAAGCATTAATAAAATTTAAATTGAATATTGATTTGGCTTACCTAAAAAAAGAAAATAAAGTTTTTTTTTAAGTGAAATAGATACAACAAACAAAGTTGCAGTATTTTTTCAAATGTATTTTATTTTAGTAAATTTTGATTTATCAAAAAAGGATAAATTTTTGTTCTTTTTGTTTTTGAAATTCACAATACCAAATTCAAATATAAATATTAAAACTTAATGTAAATAATTATACAAAGCTTTTTGATTCTCTAAGATTTTTTAGTGTTTTTCTTATTATTTTTATGAGAACATATTACCTCAATGTTGAAATTAATTAGTTTACGTTAATTTTTTGGCTGTATATTATTACTTTTTGTTGAAAATAAAAATGTCAATATTAATTAGTTCTAAATAAATTGATGAAAATATTTACTTTTTGATGAGATTAATTTTTTTTGTTGAAAAAATAAAAATTGTATTTTTGGACAAAAAAATTTGCTATGCTGTTTTGGACCATATTTTCATCATCTTCTTCTTCAATGCCTGGATTACAGTCATCAATTTTTTCATTAAACAATAAAATTAACTCATCATAGTCTGGAATGACATTAGCTATAGTTTAAAAAGTGTGCTAGCAATCTATTGCTGAATTGTTGAATATTTTTATAAAATCGGATTTCTTGACAGCGAACAAAATTTTTTAATTTTTTGCAAATCTTCAACAACAAATTAAGCATTTTTATTCAATTTTATTTCCTATTTTTTGGACTAAAATATAAAATAAATTATTTTCAACAGAAAGTAATCATTTGCGAAGTACAGGTAATTAACAGCCTAATTTTATTCACTTATTTTCCAAGCTCCTTTTATTTTATAATTTATCAATTTTTAAAATCATTATTTATGTTTTTAATTTAACGACTGACTTTTCAATTAAATGATAAAATTTTAAATATTTTAAAACTGTTTTGAATTTTTTTTATATGAAATTTTTCTATCAAAATTAAGTTTTTACTGTCAAATATTTTGTGTTATTTTCAAATTTAACAGATTTTTTTTTCTTACCCTTTATTATATAACACTAGAAAGCCCGAGGGGTTTTTTAGACCCCTTTTTGAAAATTTTAAACTTGAATATTATCTCAAAGATATAAAATTTTAAGAAATTACTCAAAAAAACCAAAAATAAAATTGTTTAAATTTAAAAAAAAAATTTTAATTTTTAAATAAATTCTATTTATTATTCTTGAAATTTTAATTTGAAATTTTTGTAATAAATCAGTCTGGCTTTCTAGTGTTAAATAAGCGATTTGTTGAGTATTCTCTAAAACCATTGTGAAGCCTAAGCTGATGAGATTACGATCTTATCAGCAATCAATAATTTCAACTAGATTTAAGCTACAAATGGATAGAAAAAAAGTGCGATAAATGAGCTTCAGAGAGTTCAATGATGAAAGATGAAGAGCAACAAAGATGCTTCCAGAAGTAATTGCTTGGGTTAGTTGGAACAGCTATAATTTTAAATAAAATAAAAAGTATGATTGAGAAAGGACTATTTTTACTTTTTGTTGATTAATTCAATAAATAATAAGAATGTTATGAGTTGCTTAAGTCAACGAATCGGTCAAATTGAAGTATGAATATGAATGGGAACACATGAAATGTGATAGCCGAATGTCTAAATCTTAAAACTTGCTTTGAATAGAAAAGAGTAAATAAAACATTTAAAAAAAGGTTTTGATGTCAATAGATAAATTTTATATGAAAATAAAAAATGTTAAGTTGGAAAAATTTTTTATTCTAAATTTAAAATTGAATAAATTTTATTCTATAGCAATTTTGCGTTTTAAAACATTTATTTTTCTAAGAAAATGTCCGCGAAAAAAAATATCGGTATTTATTGATAACTAAAAAATCTTTTACTTTTTTTATTTTTTTTGACAAACAAGCTGGCAAAGCCAAGCCAGTTTTGCAAAAGGTAATTCATGGCCCGATTATGAAAACGATTATTCCGGCTGGTATGGCAAGTGCAGCTCCCCCATTAGGAACAATGTTGGGTCAACGAGGAATCAACATCGCCAATTTTGTCAAAGACTTCAACGAACAGACAAAAAATTTTAAAGAAGGCATCCCTATCACTACTAGAGTTCAAACTCAAGTATCTGAATTTAATCAATAAATATGTATAAAAATAATTAAAATAATTTTTTAAGCCAGATAGATCCTATATTTTAGAATTACTCAAACCTCCAGTTTCATATTTTTTAAAACAAGCTGCTGGTATTAAAAGAGCTTCGATGCAGCCAGGCCGAAAAGTAGCCGGCGTTGTTTCCATTAAACATGTTTATGAAATAGCTAAATTCAAAATTGAAGACATTAATTGTGCTCATATGACCATGAAAGAAATGTGCATTAAAGTAATCAACTCGGCAAATAGAGCAGGAATTAAAGTCGTCAAGCATGACTTGGATCCAGTTGAATTAGAAGAATTTTTGATTCAGAGACAGCAAATCGAAAAACAAGAATTACAAGAAATAGCAGATAAACGAGCAGCCAAAATGATGAGAGCTGCTAAAAAAGCTAGTTCTTCTTAATTTTAAATAATTGTATAAAAAATAGAATAAACTAAAATGTTGATCAGTGTTTTTTTTCAGTAATTTTTTTTAAAAATGCAATAATATGCATCTTAGATAAAAATTAAAAAAATCTAAAATTTATACAAAATTTAAGAATAAAAAATGAATTTGAGTAAAAGTGTGAAACCTTTATTAAATAGAACTAGTAATTATTATATTATGTATATTAATGGATAAGAATAAAAATATTTTAAAAAAAGATGTCAATTATATTCGACAACTTTCTTCATCAATTGAGTCGGACTATAGTTTTAAAACTCTTAAAGTATCAGTGCCATCTGAATTTGTGTATCATGTTGAATTTAACCGCCCAGAAAGACGAAATGCCATGAATCCATCTTTTTTTAGTGAAATCAAAAATTGTTTTGAAAAATTAAGATTCGATCCGGACTGTAGGACTGTTTTGATAAGTGGAAAAGGTAAGGGTTTTACAGCTGGTCTTGATTTAACCGAATTGTCACAAATGGTCAGCATTGATCAAGAAGATGTGGGCCGAAAAGGATTTCAACTTCTTAAAATAATCGAAGAATATCAAACATCCTTGAATTCTATAGAAAAAGTAAATTATATTTGAAAGTTTTTTTTTATTAGAGAGAATTTTCTCAAATTAATTAGCTAAAAAAAATTTATTTTATTAAAAACTCAACTAAGATCAAGCATTAAAAAGAAGAAAGATTTAAAAGATCAAAAAGCATATTTTTAAAATTGAAGTATTTTTTTTTATCTAAAAAAGTGCCATAAACCAGTGATTGCTATGGTTCATGGTCATTGTATTGGAGGTGGTATTGATTTGATTGCAGCATGTGATATCCGCTATTGTAGTAAGGATGCTTGGTTCAGTGTTAAAGAAGTAGATGTTGGCTTAGCAGCTGATATAGGAACTTTGCAACGATTTCCGAAAATAACTGGAAATGATAGCTTAGTTCGTGAATTGATTTACACAGCTAGAAAATTTACTCCTGACGAAGCTCTTAAATTAGGATTAGTTAGGTAAATGATGCTTGAATAAAGACATTTTAGATAAAAGTTACAAAAAACTATTTAAGTTTGATTGCTGATGACGAAGCTTCGTTACTCTTCAAAGGTCTGGAAACTGCCAAGTTGATTGCTTCTAAAAGTCCTATTGCTGTTCAAGGTAGCAAGATAAACATTAACTTTTCTAGAGAAAATAAAATAGAGGATAGCTTGAAATTTGTGGTAATAATTTAAAAAAAATTTTTTTTTTGAATGAATAAAATTAAAATGACCGACTTTAGGCTGCTTGGAACAGTGGAATGCTTCAATCAGAAGATTTGATAAAATCAGCAATGGCATCATTTTCAAAAGAACAGCCAACATTTTCTAAACTTTAAATTTTATTTATTTATTTTGACATCTAAATTATCAAATAAAAAGAATTTTTTTAAATGAAAAACATTAATTTGAAATTTTTATTCTAAGGAAATTAATATTAGTAGAAAATACTTGCTGTGGCAGACTTGAGTCTCGAAAAAGTGCCTTAATTTAGTAGCTTATGACCAATAATTAATACATTTTTTATAATTTTTTTTTTCATTTAGTTTATTTTTTATTTAACTAGGCCAGAAAATGGTAAGGTGGTTCGAAGAATTTTTGAGTAGGAATACTCAGCGAGTTGTACTTGATAATGGAGTTTCTGAATAGTCAGAAGTATTGAATGGAGTTCCACAAGGATCAGTACTTTGTCCCCTGCTATTTGTTCTGTACATAAATTACCTTTTTGACTCCGTTTCGAACAAAATTGAATTGTATGCAAATGACTTAAAAATACTCAGTATAGTAAATAATGTTTATGATAGAGCAATGTTAAAGAAAGATCTTGGTTCTGTCTGTATATGGATAGATGTGTGGTGCATGAGATTGTGGGCTGACAAGTGTAAGGTGATGCATTTTAGTAGACTAAATGTGTGGTGAAAGCAACTCAAATGTTTTATTAACGATAACAAGTATGAAAATGGATGTGAATGCGTTAGAGAAGCTGCAAGAGAGGGCGACAAAAATACCTATGTCTCTAAGAAATATGTAGTATGAAATGAGATTGGATAAATTGGGTTTGACAAGGCTTATTGAAAGAAAAGTGAGAGAAGACTTGATTGAAATGTACAAATTAGTGAATGGACTAAAAAAAGTGCAGCTGGTAAGAGATCTGGTGAAAAGATCAGAAAAGAAGGGTCATGCCTCGGCGTTAAGAGGGAATAGCATCAGAGTCCATAGAAAAAGTTTCCCTGCTTAAATCAGAAAAGATTTTGCAGCTGCGTTTAGTTTTTGCCAGACATAGTTTTTTCTCAAACAGGATAGTTCCGCATTGGAATAAGTTGCCACAAAATGTGGTGAAATCTAAGTCAAACGTTTTTTTCTAAAAGATGGATGAATTAGAAAGAATCGGCTACTATAACTCCAAACTGCCAAATGGCGGTGATTGGCTCAGACACTCTACATGTAAGGTGTTGCAGCAAGATCTACTACTACTACTAACTCTTATCTGTTCAAAATAGAAAAAATAACATTGTCGTCCATAATGGGTCTATTTAAAAAATAAAGAAAAATATCTTCTTATAATTTATTTTATAACGAAAAGTTATATTTAAAAAACTAACTATTTGATGGATTAAAATATAAAAAAATATAATAAAAAGATTAAAAAAATCAATAAAGGATGTCTTTTAAAAAGACTGCTATCGGTTGTCTGTTTAAAAATGATATTCGTCCATTTAATCAATTCATCGAGCATGTTCACTCACGCAATGATCTAAAACTTTATGCTATTCAATATTGACAAATACAATGAATGTAGTTCACAAGATCCTATGAAAGTTTTTAAAACAGAACTGAACTTTTATGGGCGAATCAACTGACCGAAGCCATCTGAGCCTCGTAGAGGAAGAAAAACATCTTAAGACAAGTTAAGCTTTCTTTAATTCTGAAATTTTCACCTGATATAAAAATCAAGACTAACAAAATAGCCATGGTTCTCGGCCATTTGAGATAAAACTTCAGGTACTTGACTATCGAGAATTTCAAGATATCTTATTGCGCATATGTAAGACTACATCTTGAACATGTATCAGCTGTTTGGGCTTCCTCTAACAAAAAAGATAAAAATGCTGGAGAAGATCCAGAGAAGAGCAACAAAATTAATCCTAAGAATAGTGTTGGGTACCGTGAGTGGCGGCTACGAATCGTCAAATTAAATTTAAAAAAGGTAAATTTGTCAATTTTTAATTAAACAAAATCCTAATTACTCAAAAAAAATAATTTTCAATTATCAATTAACCAGAAAAAAATTTTTTTTAAGAAATAGTCGTCTAGTCATAATTTAAAAAAATTATTAAAAAAAAATTTCTTAAATTCAGTTGATAGAGCTAAATTTTTCAAAAAGGTAAAAATAGTATCATTAGAGAAATCGTTTAGTACTTCATTCAACTTTTTTTCGTAAATTGTGTATCTATTTGGTCTATAATTAACTGTAGAAATTCTTACTAAAGTATTTTCCATATTTGATTCAAAACATTAACAAAATTCGAAAATGCTTATAAAAAAGTAAGTTTTGACGAAATAAATATTTTGCATTTTTGATTTTTGAAAAAACAAACATTGGCAATTAAATTATGGTCAGCATGGTTTTAGATCTGGGCATTCCTGTCAAACGGGTGTACATGAATACCCTAGTGATTTAAATTTTGCGAGGGATAATAAATTGACCACTCTTTCCTTATTTATTTACTTTAAAAAGCTTTTGATGTGATAAATTCTAATCTTCTTCTTTTAAAACTATTACATTATGGGCTTGATAATGAATCTTTGGAACTACTTTCTAATTATTTTAGAAATAGATCACAAATAGTTCGCCTTGGTAAAGAAAATTCAAAACCTGTATCACTTTAATTAGGAGTTCCACAAGGGTCAGTTTTGGGCCCTCTTCTTTTTCTTATTTTTGTGAATAATTATCCTTTTCTTTAAAAAAAATTTAGTATTAAGATGTTTGGAGATGACACAACCATTATTCATTCTGATAAGAATTTAGAGACTGAATTAGTTAATTTTCACTTGTCTTTAAATATTTTAAATGATTGGTGTTTTTACAATAAGGTTGATATAAACGTTCTGTATGATTTTTACTAAAAGAAAAATTAGTGTTCCTGAAACAATACACTTATGTGGAATAGATATAAAAGTTGTCAAAGAAATCAGTCTATTAGGGTTTTATGATTGATCATAATCTAAATTTCTCTAAACAAGCTTGCAGTATAACTCTTGCTTTAAATGAGAAATTGTTTAGTATTAAAAGACTCTTTTTTTGTTGTCAACTTCTGTTAAAGTTCAGTTTTTCAAAACATTTATACTACCTTATTTTGATTATTGTTCAACTCTTTTGTGTTATTTTTCAAAAGAGGCAATAATTAAACAGGCTAAAAGTTATTATTCTTTTATTTTTAAATTGTCTAAGTACAAGTTTGAATCGAAAAACTTTAATGATGTTAATAATTTTTTGGAAAAATATGGCTTATATGCTTTTCGGCATATATTTTTAGAAAGAATGTTATAATTCTCTTTTAAGACTTTATTCTATCATAACTCGCCTGAGGATTTAATAAATAGAATTCTTAAAAATGACTCGAGAAATTTAAGTTACAATTTAAGGAATAGTGCAAACCTGATCGAACAGATGGCAAAAACGAACAGAGGAGAAAAAAAGTTTGGATTTTTTTATTCAAGATTGATTAATAGCTTTGTGATCAAAAGCTCAATGCTGAAATTTGCAACATTCAAGCTATCAATTTATAATAATATCAATTTGATCTTTATTGACTTTGTAAAAAAATTTAAAAAATTTGATATAAATTTATCAATGTTTTTTTGTTTTCAAAATAACAGTTAATTTTATTTTTTAAAAATTATTAAAATAAATGAAGTGTTAATCAGTCGACTAAGATTTTGCATTTTTGATTTTTGATATAACAAACATTGGCAATTAAATTATTTGACTAATTAATACCTGACGAAATTATTCATGCGAAATAAATCTTGACGATGTGAAAATAACCTAGAAGCTACTATGGTAATTTGATCTGGCCGTTTTGATGATCGGATGTAATAAAAAACCTCTAAAAAAATTCAAATATGAAAAATAAATAGAGAAAATAATCGAGTATAAGAAAAGCCGCTTAATTTTTAAGTATCAATAAGTATCTTTAAAGAGTAAATATTATATGTACACCCTCCAGTTTTTTTTTTATACAACAAAAAAGAAAGATACAACACAAAATATTTATTTATAGAAAATCGATTTTGTCTAATTATTTATACACAAAAAATAATGGTTTCAGTTAGATAAAACAAAAAGTCACAAAAGTCTAAATCAAATTAATTTTTTTTCAAAGCATTTTTTGCCAACCTTGAGCGACCTCTTTTCTTTAAAGTTACAAACTCAATCCTAGATGATGGGAGATAAAAACTAAATGTTCACATGTTGAACGATCATGTTATGTCCTAAATTCACAGCTCAAATCGGAAACATTAACCGTGTACTTTGCCCGATTTATGGTGAACTGGAATATATCTTTATCTAGCTTCTTTGCGCTTACCTTTTCTTGAATGTTGTTAGCTTCAACGATTATTTCTCGAATCAATTTTGGCGCGTTACACAACTTCCAGTTTAAATTTGATAAAATTTACATAAAAAAAAATAATAAAATATAAGATTTTAATTGATTATTGATTTTGTTGACCAAAAAAAAATTAAGTTTTTATTTTAGGGAAAAAAGATATTTTATAATAGTAAATTAATTGTAAAATAGTAAATTTTGATTTATCAAAAAAAAGTAAGAATTTTTGTTTTTTTTAATTTTGAAATTCACAATATTTTCAATTATTCAAATAAAATCTAAACTTTTTCTATCTCACTAACAAGTTTAATTTTAAATATGAAAATGCTTGCAATATTAACTTGAAATTAATTTTTTATTTGAGACTTAAAAAATATTTGAAACATCCCACTTTTTCTATGTTATTTCAATATTGGATACATTTTTTAATTCAAACACAAAAAATTAAACCAATTATAACTGCAGGCATACTTAAAATAAGTTATGTAAATGTAAATATTCGAGAGTGTATAAAAAAATTCTACCCCTTTGATAAAGACCTGGAGACAGCCTTGATAAAATTAAATGTTACAACAAAAATTTAAATGAATGGTGTATTTTTAGCAAAATAGACATAAATTGGTCAAAAACTTTTAGTATGTTTTTTAAAAACTGGAAAATATTGCATCTAGAAAAGATTAAAGTAGATGATAAAGATATATTAATTTTTAAAGAAATCTCTTGATTAGGTTTGAAAATTGATCAAGATCTTAAACTTTGCTAAATTTGTATCTAATATAGCACTGCAAGTTAATAGGAAATTATTTTCTATTAACTATTTTCTATTCTATCTTGCTACTTCAGTAAAGGTCCAGTTTTTTAAGACCTTTATCCTACCGTATTTTGATTACTGATCTACACTTTTATGCTATTTTTCCAAAAAAGCAATTTATAAACTAGCTAAGAGTTATTATACTTCTAGCATAAAACTTTTAAATTTAAAACTTGAAGCGAACAGCTTTAATGAAATAAATAACCGTTTCGAAATGTATGGTCTTTTTTTTCATTCATTTCAGCATAGAATTTTTGAAAGGATGCTAACTTTCTCTTACTAATTTCTTTTTTTTTAAATTAACTTAAATTTCTGAATTTAAAAGAAGAATTAAGGGAAAGGCAAAAACTTAATTGAACCAATGGCAAAATAAAAAAGTAAAGAATTAGTAAATTTACGGCAAAGTAAAATTTTTGCTCAATTTTTCAATTTGCTCTTTTTGCTCAAAAAATTTAAATGCACAATTTCATTGCATTGCACTATACACACTTTTTTAACTTTTAAAATTTTTTGAGCAAAAAGAGCAAATTGAAAAATTGAGCAAAAATTTTACTTTGCCGTATATTTACTCACTGAAGATTAGTAAATTTCTTTGTGATAAAGAGATCAATATTGATGTTTCAACGTTTAGGATTTCAATTTTCAATGACATAAATTTAATTTATATAGATTTTGTTTCAAAATTTGAATAATTTAATTAAAATACCTTGTTGTTAAATTTTTTCAAATAACTTTTAAATCGACTTGCAGTCTTGTGCCTACTAACCCTTCAAGAGCGACATGTAAGAGGCGACATCATTCAATTCTTCAAACTGAACAAAGGAATCAATCAAGTAAGTTGGATGATATTTCCTGTGCCATGAATATCACTGAAAAAATATTTCTTTTTTTTTTGAAAAATAAAAAAGATTTTTAAAATTTTATTGTCGAAATAGAAAGTGGCCACTCTGTGGCAAAAGCTTAATCAAATGAAATTATGGAATGAGAACAAAAACAGTTTCTGAAGAAAAATAATCAGCAGATTCTACATCCTAATCTTAGATATATTTGTATAGTGTAGGCGTACTGTATGCCTGCACCTTTTCCTTGATTTATTATCAAATTGGTGTATTTGGCGTTTAAGACCTATTCACATAGTTATTATGAATACAAAATAAAAAAATAAAAATTTTATTTATTACTTAACCTACTTTCTTTGAGGTAAAGGAATTTAGACTTTCCTGAAAAAAAAAATCATCATTTAAATTTTAAATTCCCTTTTAGCGAATATTTTCATAAATTTTCTTAGTACTATTGAAAACTTATTTAAATTTTGAGATCTAAAAATTAAAATTAACAACAAGTAAATTCTATTATCCAATATTTAATTTTTCTTAACACAGACGAATTACATTAAATTAGAAATAAAATTTTTTTTTGAATATTCAAAAAGTTTTTAAAGTTAGGTAAAAGCTTAATTTTTTTAAATAAAAAAAGTTTGAAAAAAATTGAATAAAAAATAATTTAAATAAAATTTGATTTTGAATTTAAATTAGCCATTTATAATGTATAAAAGAACAAAAATAGAAAATTTAATTAAATATAAAATCAAAAATGACAAGTAAATTGTATATTTGCAGTTATTTGGCAATAATTCATTTCACAATCTTCTATTTACTATTACTAGGAGCAATAATGATAGTTTTCAGGGTGCACATTGATGAAAACAAAAGACAGTGCATCGAGAAAAATTATTATTTTACCAGTACAGTTCCTGAAACAACTTCAACCAGTTCTGTCTTGGATACAACCACAGTTCCTGAAACAACTTCAACCAGTTCTGTCTTGGATACAACCACAGTTCCTGAAACA